>JAJJMA010303092.1:0-15278 GCA_023529015.1 Papaver nudicaule | reverse complement strand
GCCTCCATCTTAAAAAAACCACTACTTTCACATGTGAACAACATAGAATTTACTTCACCATGATGTTGATATGAGCCTATTTTGTCGATCCAGATCCTTGGATTCATTTACCCCGTACCTTTTGAAGTCCGTTTGGCCGGTCCATTTTCTTGGTTTAAGTGGCAGCCACCAAGGGAACATGGTAGCTTGTAAAAACAAGAACAAATGTTAAAGGAATAACTTTATCGTTCGAGAGAAGAAATCATTGTGTGGTATCTTGGTCTTGTTGTTGATCATCAACATCAGATGCCATGATACGTTTCTGCGGTGGTTGTAGTTTGAGATGTCGGCGCAAGGAACTAAGGAAGAGATAAGGGAGGAGAGGCGCAGTAAGCTAAGAATTGAGCAGCAATGAAACCCTAGCATAGACGCTTAAATAGATAGAAGGCTAAAGAGACAAACAAAGATGTCATTCGTTTATCACACTTGGGTTACATCACTAGCATTCAAATATTTGTCTTAGTTTTGGTAGGGGTGCTCGTGCACCAGGCCTTTGCGGCATTATTGAGAAACATGACTGGAATGGACCCTTGTAAATTAGCAGCACTTCTATATGTTCTGAATCAAACTCCTCAGACTCATTAGATTACATGCAACATCCGAGGCTGATCCGTTAGGAGTCTGGTTTTGCAGGCGTTTTTGATTTTTTGCCGATACTTCAAACCACCATAGCTACAACTTGCGCGCGGACATTAGAGAACTGGCACCTAAGACTCATGTAGACTAAAATCAAATCAGGAAGTATACGAACTACAAGTACTGTATACGGACTACAGGCATCATATTTTCTTTGCGGTGCTGAATCTTTGTTATAATTCAAAACCAATCAAGTCTTGACCCCACGAAATAGAGCCTGTGTAGACCAACCACAGGAATTAAAATGACAAATGTAGCATTTTGATTCACAATTTGGACCGTGATGCACATCCATTTGCAGTGATGGATTTCATTGATGAACCCAAAATTAAACTGGTGACAATTCCAAATCGAGAAGTTTATGTTCAAGCCAATAAAAAAAGAAGTTCTCGTGAAAGACAAGCATTTGAATCGAGCTCAATTTAATGTGTCTACCAGTATGGGACCGGCACTTCATTTCTTGCTAGCTATGTTTAAAATGACCCGCAGGCATACAAACTGAAACAAGTCCAGCAGTGTTGCAAACTTGCACATTCATCACAAACCAAGGTTAATCCAAGAAATCTAAATATGATTTTTTGTAACAACAAACTGAGACTATAATCTCTGTTACATCCGGATTACCTCATACATTTTAATAATAAAAAAAAAATACAAAAACTGGCAATGACAAAACTTCTTCACTCCATAACTTATTTAGGTAATAATTGGTTCACATACATGAAATTAGACGCAATAAAATTAGGAGGTGGAGAAACATCAAATGATTAAACTCCCTTCAAAAAACAAAATCCAATGATTAAACTAGCAGATATCAGTTTTTGTGTTCCTGATGAGTTAGAAACCAAATGCTCGGAAAAGAGAAGCAAGACCCTTAGGAATAAGGGTCCAACTTATTAAGGGAATATGATAATGAATGTGCCGTGAAATTTAGAATTTGAGAGAATAAATCATAATGCGAATAGGCACTGTTGTCGGTGATACTACTCATTGATTTTGTTGCAGCTGATTGATGAAGGATCTGCCGCTGTTGTATGTGTTTACGATTACAAATTTGCTCTCTTTCTTTCCTTCTCTACTCATTGCTTGCTAGCTATGTTTAAAGTGACATGCATGCATACAAACTGAAACAAGACTAGTAGTGTTGCAGACTTGCACATTCATCACAAACCAAGGTAATTCCGTGACCGACTTTTACCATATACAGATCTAAATATGATTTTCTGTAACACCAAGGTTAATCTTTGTTACATCTAGATTACCTTATAAATTTTATGAATAAACAAAAAAAAAAAAAAAAAAAACTGGCAATGACAGAACTTCTTCATTTCATAACAATCTTATTTAGGTAATAATTTGTTCACATACATAAATTAAACTTCGTAGATGAAGAAACAACATATAAATGCTCAAGCTAAAAAAGACACGGTTATCTTGCAAGCTATAAAGAAAAATTTCAACACATCTAGTGATAATCAAAGCATGAAAATTTATATTTTGAGAGAAGAAATCATAACGCGAATAGGTCTTGTTGGTAGTGGTGCTACTCATTGAACCACTACCTCTTGGTTCTACCATGATTTTAATTTTGTTGGAGCTGAGCTAATAGATGAGGGAGCTGCTACTGATGTTTGAGTTTAGAGTTACAGATTTGCTCTCTTTCTTTCCTTCTCTGCTCTCACCAACGAGGGAGGGAGGCGCAGTTTGGCTGTACTACCAGAAAAATCTCGACTGCTAGTTATATATAAGAGTTAGACATCTGCTAGGGTTTTTTATAATCGTTCATCTCATTTTCTTAGATGATCTAACGGCTGGGCTGATCCATGTATTTGACATTTTAACTTGACTTGTTGACCAGCATATATCATGGTTGTGTTGGATACACGTGAAGAACTCTAAAGGGTAACGAAGGGATTATTAATTATGGACTAAGAAATTACAATGCAAGCGTTATTAGATCACCGGATTGTTGCCTGAAGGCAACTCAAGTGGATCAAATCTAGAGTAATCGTCAACTGGTAGATCTTTTTGTTCAATGATCTTTACAAGTTCTAGATTTTGTTACAATTTTAGATTTTCAGGACGGGTCGTAATTAGAGATTTTGATGCAGTATGAATAGAAACATCGTGACTTAGTGACACTAGTGATGAGATGAAAAAGACAAATAAATGACTCCTTGGCAAAAGCAAACATGTAGTAACAATGTTTTTGGAATACATAGCCAAGCCACCATCTATAACCGTACGGTGACGCACATTCGGTTGTGTAGTGGATAATTTCATTGATGAACAAATCAAACTGGTGACAATTTAGAATTTGAAGAAGTTTCTGCTCAATTTAGAATTTAGAGGTATCTTGAAAAGCAATCACATGGCATTTTGCATTGTAGCATCTATTCATTTTTCCTCCAGGGGTAAGTCGGAGTAGTACTTGTACCTCCAGGCTCAAAAGCTTCCTTTTTGAACATGACGGTGTAGTGATTGCTTACGCAACTTCCACGATCCTTTGCCTCTGATCTGTGGAACCAGATGCAACCAAAACTCTCTAAACTTGCGGTTTCCCTACCATTTCCCTCAGTCCACTTTCTTCCTTTTCCTCCATTTTCTCTAAAACTCATCCTACAACAAAACTAGCTAGTTCATGACCAACTACTTGGACAAGGAATGAAATTCAAAGACAAAGAGTTTAAGATACCTAATGCGACATTTATAGTCCTTACAATCAAGGATGGATGAAGAGGGCATAGACATTTGTATTTACTTGAATAATTCCAAGATTAAGCTTCCATGAGTAGAGAACTTTTCGTATTTGAACTTGAGTTGATCGATACTTACTCTTGTAGAATCTAAGGAACCATTCGAAAAATAAGCACATTTAGTTCTGGCGTTGTCCCCTCCGCAAAACAACAAAACAGTAGATAGGAACCCAGAGTTGTATCAGTGCGAATAACAAGTTGAGTTGAGACCGTGATGTACATCCATTTGCAGTGGTCGATTTCATTGACGAACCCACATAATTAAAGATCTGGTGAAGCACAAGCATTTTCAATGAGGTCATTTTAGTGTGTCCATCTATGATGTATCGGTATTGTGATGGGCACCGCATTATTTGCGAGCAATGTTTAAAATGACTGCATACAAATTGAGAATGGGTAGCACAATCTCAGTTACATCCAGACTACCTCGATCATATGTTTTATAAATGGAAAAAAGAACAGCAACAAAGAAAATCTGTCAATGACAGAACGTCTTCACTTCTTAACTTATTTTAGCTAGTTGATACACATGACCAGGACAAGAGTGTTAAATCGGATCATCCGATTCAAATGTTTGAATCAACACGGGAGATTAAACTTACCAAATTGTTACAATTCTTCACTCCCAACAACTTTTGCACACTTCTAATTGGATATATCATCGGCTCATCTAACTATTACCAGTCTACTACTGTTGTTGATCGGATTTGAATGAACACTAACTTATTCCTCTCTTTTTCAGATCTACTACTTTGCCAAAGAAAATCTAAACTTTTTGCATAAGCCTGGAAAGTCAGAACAACACACACTGGAAATTCTACAATAGATTAAGAAGTTTACACTAATTAACACAACTTACAAAAATCAAAAATCAAAAAAAAAAAAAAAAAATTAAACATCGGAATATAAGCCACCACTTTCATCGGCGCCTCCACCATAGAACAAATCTGAAAGACTGAAACAGATAATTTAATTCACCATATTGGTGTGAATGTTGTTATGAGCCTAAATTAGACAGATACATATTCTTAAACTAGTTCACCACCTACAACTTGAAGTCAGTCCTTCCGTCCATTTTTGCATAACATCAAACATCAAATAAGGCGGTAGTGGTATCAGCGGATGAAGTACAAAAAACAGAAAGGCAATAAGAACATGTACTAAGAAGTTTCAGCTTCAAAAATTATGTCCGAGAGAAGAAATCATCGTGTGATATCTTGTTTTTGTTGTGGTTGATCAACATCAGATCCCATGATTTGATTATTGGGGTGGTGGTGGTGGCTTGTAGTTTGAGACGGCGACCCAACAAACAAAGGAAGAGATAGAATTGAGAGCAGCAATGAAATTATGAAACCCTAGCATATACACACTTAAATAGCACAAGGCTAAGCAACCAACAATGATGTAAAAATATTACTGTACTTTTTTATTTACTTTTTATAATGCCAAAGTAAAAAAGAATTTACTACTTACTACTTAGTCATGAGATCGATTTATAAGTTAAGAAGTTTACAATGAATAATAACAAAAAATCAAATTTTAAAAGAAAATCACTACTTCAGAATCACCGTTATTATGATCCTATTTTCTATTTTCAGTAGTATCAATTGTCTTGTAACAAAAATCAATTTTGTTTGAAGAGCTCAGCATCGCTTCCAAGTAACTCACAGGAAGCCATTGTAGCCATTGTGAACTTCGTAGGGTTGATTGGCCAAAGCTCTCTGTATTATGGGTGCAAGAGTAATCACTTTCAAAACCAAACAGCACTTTCGCATTGAAAAAATTCATCAAATATTCTTGTTAGATGAACTTTGAACTAACAAATACATGATTTCCAAATTACAATATAAAGCAAATGTCTAAACTCTCAAGGCTTTGGAACTGCAGCCAGTAACAAAGATCTGAAATTCATTGCAATGTCATTCATTTGTCACAAAGGTTACAGCTCCAATTCCATGAATATGGAGTGAACTGCATTCTCCAGCTTAAAATGAAGCCTAAGCAGGCTCCTCTTGGTAAGGCGCAGCATGATCGCAGAGGGAGCACTTGGCTTAGAATCTTGTTGTAACTGCCCATCCTCTGGAGCAACCATACATTATTGGATCGATCTAAGTTGGATTATCTAATAACTACTACAGCGGATCGGATTTGCATAATTAATCCCCTATTTTGCATATCTAAGTTTGCCAAAGAAATTCTCAACTTTTTTCCTTAATACTGGAAAGTCAGAACATATAACACTGGAAGTTCTACTACTTAGCCATGAGATCGACTGATAAGTTAAGAAGTTTACAGTAATTCACTACTTTCATAGCGTCTCATCTTAAAGAAATAAACCACTAGTTTCACATACCAACAACAAAGAATTTACAACAGGATTAACATGACAAAATGTGGCATTTTGATTCAAAATTTGGAGAAGGAAAAGAACAAGCATGTTGTTGATGAACCCAAAAGTAAACTGGAGACAATTTCAATTCGAGAAGTTTTGTTCAAGCCAACAACAAAAAGAAAAAAACTGCCGTGAAAGACAGGCATATGCATTGAGCTCAATTTAATGTGTCCGCCAGTATCGGACGGGCACTTCATTGCTTGCTAGCTATGTTTAAATTGTCCTGCAGGCATACAAACTAAAACAAGACCAGCACTGTTGCGAACTTGCACATTCATCACAAACCAAGGTTATTCCGTGACTCACTCTTACCATCAAGAGATCTAAATATGATTTTGTCACATCTAGATTACCTCATTCATTTTATGAATGAAAAACCACAATAAAAAGAACTGGAAATTAGGTAATTGGTTCACATACATGGAATTAAATGTAAGAAACAATGAGTATAAATGATACACATTTCCGTTCTTGTTCAAATGTGACACAGCCCAAAACTCCTAATTTTATTTTATTTTTTTTATTTTTTTTTGTGGCAAACTCTGTTACCCAAAACTCCTAATCATGTAGGAAGGCTACAAAGAAATACATCAACTCATCAAGAGAATCTGATAACAAATGAGCTGGAAAATTAACAATTTGAGAGAAGAAATCATAATGCGAATATGTCTTGTTGCCGATGATGCTACTCATTGAACAACTACCACTTTCTTCTGCCATGCTTTTGATTTTGTTGCAGCTGATCTGATAGATGAGGGAGTTGCTGTTGTTGTTTGAGTTTAGGGTTCAAGATCTGCTCTCTTTCTTTCTTTCCTTCTCTACATAGACCAACGAGGGATGGAGGCACAGTTTGGCTGGACTACCAGGAAAATCTGTACTGCTAGTTATATATATATAGGGGTTAGACATCTGCTAGGGTTTATTTATAATGGGTCGTTCCATTTTATTAGATGATCCGACGGCTGGGCTGATCCTTGTATTTGACAATTTGACTGAGTTGTTGACCGGCATATATGATGGACTAAGATATTGCATTACTTGGCTTTTTTGCCTGAGGGCAACTCAAGTCGATTAAATCTTAAAAATAAAATCCCACTATAGATACTGATTTATTTTTGGTAGAGTAATCGTTAACTGGTAGATGTTTTGTTCAATGACCTTTACAAGTTCTTGAAAAAGAAAAATAAACGACTCCTTGGCAAAAGCAAATATGTAGTAACAATGTTTTTGCAATACATAGCCAAGCCACCATCTATAGCCGTACGGTGACGCACATTCGGTTGTGTAGTGGCTGACTATTCAATGAAAAAATACAACGTCGCATCATACATGGATCATTTCATTGATGAACAAATCAAACTGGCGACAATTTGAAATTTGAAGAAGTTTCTGCTCAATTCAACATGAGAGGTATCTTGAAAAGTAATTACATGGCATTTTGCATTGTAGCATCTATTCATTTTTCCTCCAGGGGTACGTCAGAGTAGTACTTGTACCTGTAGCAGTTGGACAAACTGTGCACCCAAGTTCAAAAGCTTTCTTTTTGAACATGACCGTGTAGTGATTGCTTACGCAACTTCCACGATCCTTTGCCTCTGATCTGTGGAACCAGAAGTAACCAACACTCTCTAAAATTGTGCTTCGAAATTGTCCAACACATCCTGGATCCTTTGCATATCTAGAAATAGTTTCCTCTTGCCATTTTCCCTCAATCCACTTCCTGCCTTTTCCTCTATTTTCACTATAAATTATTTCCTACAAAAAAAACTTAGTCCATACAATCAAGGATGGACTAAGTTTAGGATAAATTCAAAGACAAGAGTTTAGGATAAATGATGCGAACATTTGTAGTCCTTACAATCAAGGATGGATGAAGGGATATAGACAAGGGTTTTTGCTCAATTCAGCACAAGAAAGATCTGGAAGACAAGCATCTGCAATGAGGTCATTTTAGTGTCTATCTATCGATACCGGATGGGCACTGCATTACTTGCTGGCCATGTTTAAAATGACCAGGCATACAAACTTGCTAGTTATTCCGTGACTGACTCTTACCATCAGCATATCTAGATATGATTTTATGTAACAACGAATTGAGATGGGTTGCATAATCTCTGTTACATCCAGATTATCTCGATCATATAACTATTACCAGTCAAATACTGTTGTTGATCGGATTCGTATGAACACTAAGTCAGAACAACACACAAATACACCAAAACACACTGGAAATTCTATTATAGATTAAGAAGTTTATAGTAATTAATACAACTTACAAAAATCAAAAATGAAAATAAGAAGAAAAATCAAACATCAAATTATAAGACACTAGTTTCATTAGTGCCTCCACCAGAGAACAAATCAGCAACAAATGTTTGACTTCACCATGTTGTTGTGAATGTGAAATGAGCCTAAATTAGATAGATCCGGATTCTTAAACTAAATTCACCACCACAGCTTGAAGTAAGTCAATCCTTCCATTGACATGGTATCTATGCTATAATTCAGACTAAAAAAAGAAAGACAATAAGAACATGTAATGCAAAGCTATGGATTTATAAGTTATGTCTGAGAGAATAAATCATTGTGTGGTGTTTGTTGTTGTGGTTGATCATCAACATCGAATCCCATGATTTGATTTTGTGGTGGTGGTGGTGATGCTGGTGGCGGCTAGTAGTTTAAGATTGAGACGGCGGTGCAAGGAATAAAGGAAGGGATAGAATTGAGAGCAGCAATGAAACCCTATAACATATACACACTTATATAGCACAAGGATAAGCAACCGACAATAAAATGGTATAACATTATTTACTTCGTTACTCCCTTTGTCACATTTTAACTGTCCTTATTACTATTTTCATTTGTCTCAAAAATGTATCCAGTTTCTAATTATATCCGTATTTTTCCAACAAACTTTCAGATATACCCTTAAAAATATCTAAATAAATTGGAAATAAATTAATGAATATATATTTTTTTTGATAATATTTAGATTCTTTTACCTTTTATAGTTTTCAAAAATAAAGTCATGTTTTCTCTTTATTATTTCTCACTTAAAAATAGAAATTCATTTATTCTATTTATATTTAATAAGGGTACAATAGGAAATTCATTTGATCTCCTTATTTTTTTGACTTAGTCAAAGCGGTCAGTTAAAATGAGACGGAGGGAGTATATTGGTTTGCGTGCTTTTACTTCTTTATTACACTGCCTTTATAGGATTTCCTTTGCAGTAGTGCAATAGGGCTATTAACCGAGCCAACTCGGTCAAAAAAACGTCCTGAGTTAGTTCTTAAATCTCCACAACCACTTCAATGAATGAGCAATTTTCATCGTCTCTAACTATTGGTAATCCAGGGTATGATGTTGGCAAAAAGTCGAGAGAATGCGTAGAGGATCTAAGGCCGCTTCCTATGGCATGAGGCAAAACCATGAGTTTGCCTTGCCATGTGGCAAGGAAAATACGTTTCCCACTATAAAAAAAAAAAATTTGGTGTAGTTGCAGTTGCAGGAGGATGAGGCTGGGGTGGAGGTGTGTACACGACCACTGGAAGTTGAGATACTGCTGCATCGAATGGAGTTACTGCTGGTTCGAGTGGAGATGATGCAGGTTCGAGTGGAGATCCTGCTGGTGTTTTAGGCAGTTGTTGTGCTCTCGCTGCTTCCAATTCTCTCCTCAACTCTGTAATGGTTGTGTCCTTTGCAGCCAGTTCATGCTCCAACTCTGAATTATGCATCTTCTTCGCATGCAATTCATCTTTTAGTGCTGATATCTTCTTGCCCGCTTCTTGTAATTCTATTCTCAACTCAATTTCATTGGAAACTTCTTCCTCCAAATAACCAAACCTGTTTTTCTCAACCAGATCAACCTTAACCGGCGACAACACACATATTTCTCTTAGTGGCTGACAAAACAATTGAGGGTACACCAGTTTACAAGTGGTGTCAACACTGACAATACCTGGGTATAAGTGGTGTACTTGATACTAAACAGAGAAAGGGGACATTACTTATGTTTTTTCAAGTGAATGTACTTAGAAGTTGTAAAAACACTGATACAACCCAGGTATAAGTGGGTATAATTGGTTATAATGCTAGATTTTTTACGAAAAGAGTGCACATGTATATCTAACTTCACTTCAAGAGTACCTGGGTATAACTGGTTATACCTGAGTATAGGTAGTTATAATGCTATGATTTTTTATGAAAAGAGTTCATATGTGTTCACCTCTTTGTCTGAAAGTGTATCTAACTTCGATTCAAGATGAGCTGATCCATCTAGCAGGTTTCATCTAGCAAATCTTGGCATGTTCCCGCTATCGTCCTTCCTTCGAACACCCTCCATGTCAATGTGTTCTAGTAGAAAATACTACAACAAAGAGAAACATTGATCTAATGTCAGGCATAAATCATGTTTTTGAATTCATTTATGTTGTAAGGATTATAGGAACTCACCAGTAGGTACAAAGTACAATCATTGACGATGTAGGGTGTCTTATACACAAACTCACACTATCCATAAGGTGATCATGGATTGAATCAGGTCATGCGATCTTGTTTATTGCTTCTAGTGACTGAACACAATTGAGATACTTTATGTTAACGTACGACGCATTTATGCTTGGTAAGAAGATCGTGCAGATCATAACCAAAACCATCAATCTCACGAAATCCAATTCTTTTCCTTCCACATTTGCAATTAGTCTTATCCCTTCCTCAATGTCACCTTTCAAAGGCTTCACTTCACTTTCTTTTTTCCCTTTTCATTGTCATCATTTGTTGGAGCAAAATATGCTTGGTAGAACTCGGAGTCTCTTAATTCAGGCTTATTCTTTGGCTCATAGTTCTCCAAATCTTCCCTGCTCATCAATAATCTCCTAATAGAGAAAACAAGGGAAACGCAGTTCGGATCCGACTTCAACAACTGTCCACCCATTAGGATCTTTGAATCTTTTTGATAGTTCGAGATGAGGTGATAAAACACCTTCGACGCCTTGTTCACTTCAGCCCTATTATCATATAGGCTCTTCTTATTCTCAAGCGCTTGAATAAAATCAGCAAACGGAGTCTCATAAACATTGCAAGTTGTTAGGTGCTTAAATTACCTATTTAAGAGTACCCTATTCATACACTTATGTCTAGCTAATGTCTCATAAATTGGTTATTTCACGTTGTTTTCTATTTTGCAGGTACATTTAAATCATGATACACAAAAATGAAGCGAAAAGAGGTGCAAAACAAGAAATCTAGTGAGACAGCCACTGTCCATGCAAGGGGCAGCCTTTTTACTCAATAAAAGACAACTGAAGCACCAGGATTTCTCTGCCCGGGGCAACCATTCATTGGTCTTAATAATTTGCTGGAGCACCAAGAGTAGCAAATCAGGGCCACCAGCTTCTTAAGCTTAAACGGACATCAACCAAAGCTGCGTATTACACAGACAGAACTCATCCATTTCCTCTCCACTTGCGACAGGGTCTGAGAAACAAGTTTGGTATTGGTTAGCCATGGGTTGCCAAGGTTAAAGAAGAGATATTTGCCACAGGATCAGTGAGAAGGCACAACAAACAGCAGAAAGATTTTAGACACGGGTTCAGGTTTCCTAGAAGAACAGAGTTGGGGTTAGTTTGAGACCGAGATAACAAGAGGGACTCGAAGTCTGCCAAGGGGTTCAGATGGAAATAATCTGGGGTTAGTTTGAACAAGACTCAGTGAGAAGTTTTGAGTTTAGTTTTGAACGAGCCAGAAACAGGACTTGCAGAGGTTAACAGAGGAAGAAGAAGAGGACTGCTGCAACGAATTCAAGGTGGGTTTGCCAAGAGTTAACAGAGAAGAAAGAATGGGTTCTGGAGACGCAATTCTGACCAGGAAGGAAACAAGGGGTTTTGGGTTGTATTCCAGACGACAGAAAAAATAAATAAATGAGAAACTGCTGTCGTTGGATTTGTGACTGATTGAAGTTTAAATGAATGAGAAATTTGTGTTGTTGTTGAATGATTATGATTGTTGCAGGGACGGAGTGTGACAAGAGCCTAGAAATCAAAGAGAAGTGCACATCTGCCTAACCAGGAACACGCCCACCAGATGTTTGACAGAATGCCTGAACGATCTATACTCACAGATGCAGGTTCAGTTGTGGTTCAGCTGCGAGTGGATCTCTGCCATGGGTTCTATACAGGGAACTGGTGATCATTAGAGAAGAAACAGGAGAGGGCTTTGAAGGTCAGGGTCACACGGAAATTGGGTCACAATATATCGTTGTTTTGGGAAGTTTTGCGACAAAACAGGGACAATGTGGGCTATCGTTGTTGTATTTTGATGAAGACCGGTGGCTGATTAAGAGTGTTTTAGAAGTCCAGAAAGATTGAAGGCTTGGATTACAAGAAAAAGTAAAGTTTCGACAGGAAGAAATTGAGGTATAAAAGAAGAACTAGGGCTACAAAAAAAAGGCATCTCTCGACTGCATAACAGCATACACCGCCTCCATTGCACCCTCAACAGAGAGGAGCTCTGCTCCTCTCCAGTCACCACCACCAGTACCAGTGCATCTCCCTCCACTGCATCCATCATCACTGCATACCATCATCACAGCATATACCATTACCACCAGGGAGCTTCGCTTGTTCGTTGCTGTCATCTCACCACCAATCACAGCACCTACACCACCACCAGTTCACACTACCACAGCAACAACAAGAAGAGTTTACTGCATCTCCATCACCGCAGCAACAACACCAACTCGAGCTTCACCACGTTTTCATCACCAACATCAGCACCACCACGACGTTCCCGCCATCACCAGCAGTTCCACCACCAGGAGCTAGAGGAGTTGTTCGCTACACCACCAGTGACAATTGGGTTTAGTTTTTCTGATTTTGTGCACTTTGAACTCCTTTATTCGTTGTGTTATAACTCTTGAGAACATGATTTCTTTTTGTAGCTAATTTCTTGTTTGGTTTGGGATGATTTTGAAACTATTTTGATTTGAGTCTTTATACAAGTAACTCTTTCTTTTAATTATTGTGTTATTGTTTATCTTCTACCATGCTTATAACCATGATTTGTTTTCGAGTCGTTTAAGTGATCAATATACGACTTGTGTGCAATTCTATTGTTAGATTATTGAACCTCAATCCGTAATTGTTGAGATGATTTATCACAAGTAGCATAACATTATCGTTGCGGAGGGATTCCGTGGACAATAGTGTGTAGATGATAACCCTAAATTCTCATGTCGAGCTTATGAACATGTGGTTAGGATCAATCCAACTCATAGATTTTATCGGTTAGTTTCGTTACACTTTGAGAGCTTATTCAAAGTGGCTTGATTGACTAGGATTTTGTGGAGAATTTATTCTACAAAGTTATTTTGGAGTTCATATAGACTTGTTGAGCTTATAACATGTCTAGGGTTGTTAGTAAACGTATTTTGAAGAATATTGTGCTTGTGTGATTAAATTGATTCATGTTCATTAGTTGAAATTGATTCCTCAACCATCCTCATCCTCATCTCATTGTTTCACCAACCTTGCATTACATTCATCAGGAAATTAGATTCACAACTTAGCTCTCTCCCTCAGGAACGAACCTGCTTATCACATATTATTATTTAGTGTAGAGAAGTAAGGAATATATTTTTGTGTGAGTTCGGCACTCATCAAAATTGGCGTCGCTGCCGGGGAGCGGTAGTTCAAGTTGTTATTTGATTATCTGTTTTGCATTTGATTTTTATTTTTGCATTTGCATTCGTTATTTTCTTTACTAATTTTCTTGTTTGAGAATCTTATTTCAGGTACAATTCGATCGTGATGTTTCCATTCGGGAGCAACACATATGGATCACGGGAACAAACATACAATGGTAATCAATTCGATTCACATTCTCATTCCACTGTAAGTAAAAAAGAACCCACTTTGAGGGAATTTTTTGAAAAACAATACAATGATTCTTTTGAAAAGCAATACAATGATTCCTTTATTCCATTAAAAAGTCCTTATAACATTGATGAAGTTATTTCAAATCTGGATCATTATAAAGATCCTTCGCCTATTCAAAAGGTAGAGTTTTGGAATACTTCAAGACCTTGTGATAATTCTCATACATTCCAGCCACCTTATGGCGGGTATGTGAGTGAAGAATCACAAGGATGGGACGATTGTTATGCTTTTAATCAGTTTTCTTCTAGACATGTGCAGATGTTTGAAGAACAATCTTCAGATCAGAAATTGCTTGAGATTGCGGTTGAATCTTCGATTCCCGTGATACAAGAGTTGCTCCAAGCAACAAAGCGATTTTCTGATTTTCAGTTGAGCTTTAATGAATCACTCCAAGAGGTTCAGCGGAATATAGACAACATCAAAACATGAATGGATCAAATTCGTGCAGAAATGAACAATAATTTGATTAATGATGGTGATGATGATTTCGTTGAACAACCTTTGATTGATGACGATAGTGTGGCTAATTCAACTTATGATTTTAATGATCATTCTCCTATTCAAAAGGAAGAAGTTGAAACGAGAAACACTAAAATTATCAACGGTAAAACCTATGTCGTTTACGAAAGTTATGACGATTATGACTTCTTTGTGAAAGCTGCCCCTGATTCAGAGATAATGGACACTTCAGAAGATAAGGTTTATGATGATTTATGTGGAGCAGATTTCGATTCTGATGACGAAGACTTGCCTGTCGAAGAAACTGATGAGGAATGGGTTAATAAATGTTTGAATGAGAATGATGATGCTTGTGATATAAAAGAATCAGTTGAATTTTTCAGAACTACCAAGGATCCCGTGCTACAAGAGATTATGCAAGGTTTGTCTAATCCTTTACATGATTCTCTATTTAATAATGATCCACTACGCCACAGGGCCTGATTCCCAACTTTTTTTTTCCGCATCTGCAACGTTATTTGACGTTGCCCACATGGCAACGTCAAAAAACGTTGCGCAATTTTTTTTAACGTTGCTCCAATTAGGAATTACTAAAATTAATTAAGCAACGTTATTAACGTTGCCAATACCGTTGCGCTTTCAAGGGCTAATACGTCTTTTTACAGGAAATTAGATTTTCGTGTTTTATATTTCTTTTTACCTAATATTTTTCATGTTTTCTATTTCGCTCACAGACCCTATCCTCTCCATCTCTCCATCGTTCTCTGCTTCTCATCTTCTTTTTCAACCTTATTCTCACAGATCAAAGACTAATCAAACATCCAAAGCTATCTCAGAACGCCATCTCTTCCGATATTGTTTCTTCTCGACAGAGGCTACACAGACTTTCTTCTTCCCCCTTTCTTCAACTACCACCACCATCTTTTTATCAAATAGATCTGAAATAATATATTTACTGATTTGAGATTTGGGTTTCTCAATTTAGTCTTACTTTCCATAGGGGTTTTTAGATATTCTCTGGTAAGATTTGAGATTTGGGTTTCGATTGAATCTGAGAAG
>JAJJMA010303091.1:0-20896 GCA_023529015.1 Papaver nudicaule | reverse complement strand
TATCTGCATTTAGGGTGAGTTGGGTTATTCCAGATTTTGTAAAGAAACAAGTGGAATCGTGGAAGATGAATAACCTGACAGGTAAATGCAGAGTGATTTGGGAGAAGGTAGGTTTTGCGATTATGTGGTGTTTATGGTTAGAGACGAATTCTCGATCCCATGGTGGGAGAGAAAATGAGGCTAAGGAGGTTATATTGCAGGTGACGCAAATGCTTGTGTTGTGGTTTATAGACAGTGAAGTGTTTAGATTCATGTTAGTTTTGCAAATTTTATTTAATTGGGAAACAATCATTCACTTGTAATTTGTAAGGCGGTTTCCTGGTTCCCTCTGTACATAATTTTCCTTTGATATAACCATTTCAATTTCAGAAAAATACTTAATTAGTAGTCATGAAAAGTTAAATACAATAAATAAATTTTGATCAGAACCATACATATATGGGGTAGTTGATCGTAAATTTAACATAATAAATATAGGTTAGCGTTGTCGAGATCGAGTCGTTAATGGTGGCGGTGATGGATGTTGGTGAGTGGTGGAGGGGGTGAAGGTCTTTAGTGTGTTCACGGAGTTATTGAAAGGATGGTGTTGGTAGTGGGTGTTGGTGAGCAGTGGTTTTCAGAGTTTAATTTTGTGCCGCTACGATAATATACTAATTGATAAAGATGCAATTAGTCATCTTTTATGCTAAAACAAACTCAGTCAATTTACATAGGAATGCCAACCAACTTAAAAACAAGCCTAACAATTGTTGTCACTTTAGCACATCAAAATTACATAGAAAGAACTACAAAATAATATGACTATTGTCAAATAAAAATTCAAACATACTAAAATAGCACAAAAATTGTTGGAAATTACCTTCTACTTAATATAAGTAAGGGCCACAGAACGGTTTACAAGGCATTATGTTTACATGACAACGGTTCTTCTAAAATTTGGAGAATTATGAGGCGATATGACAAGGAAAAAAACATAGTTAAAAGAAATAGACGTATAATATTGAACAGTCAGACGACAAAGGTAAATCGCTTGTAGAACAAAAACTACACGGGCTTCACATCACGTGAACTTATCCAATATAATTTATTGATGGAAGAGTTACATGAGACAGAAAAAGCCCCTCAGATAAATTATTTAATAAAAGAAAATTGTAAATTAAGAAAATGAGATATATATATAGATATGCCTCTAAGTATAAAACCGATTTTTTCCAACTTTGTAAATATAGGCATACTATTTAGTTTTCCATCCAAGAAATTTAGAAAGTCAATTTACCATCAATATCTCGTATTTTGGTCAATTTCTCGACAAATTGGATAGCTACATAGGCATATCGGTTGTGGGACATTTTATAGATACATGTAAGCTTGATGGCTTCTAATCTCATATTTAGATCTCAGAAGAAATCAACTGTTTAGATATGATGGACTATCCTTAGAAACCCTAAAATATTTACCACACACAAAAGTTTGCAAACCTAATCTCATATTTAGATCTCAGAAGAAATCAACGGTTTAGATATGATGGACTATCCTTAGAAACCCTAAAATATTTACCACACACAAAAGTTTGCAAACCTAATCGCCTCCTTATTCTTTTCCATTTCTATGTTATTCACGAGCCGCGTTGTTCATTTTCCTGTTTTACTCTTTTTAATCGTATTTGTTAGAGCATGGCTCGGTCAACCTCACCGAGAGTTGGTATGTCAAGCTTAGTTGTCAAATTTAGTGATCAAAACTCAATCGCTTGCAATACACATTAGGTAAAGACTTCATTAAGTTAGCTTTAGGTTGTGGAAGATTTTGGTAGGATTTAGAATCACTACATGAAGAGTCGAAGAAGATGGAAGAGCAAACGAAGACATCCAGCTTCGCATTCAAGAGGTTAGTGAATCTAAATAACGCGATTCGATTGTCTTTTACACTTGTGCTACAAAAGACAAAACATAACTTAATGCTTGAGCTTTACGTTATAACTTGATCACTTGTGATTAGTGTGTCTTAATATATAACTCCACTTTATCGCTTGCCGTATTGCTGTTGTAGTTATGACATTCTATATTGTTTAGAGCGTTCTTTTCTTCCCCGTCTCTAAGCGATATAAGGTTTTTCCTAAAACCTCCGAGTTGGATATAGCGGTGATGTTATCTCTGTAGTATTACGAGATTTAATCCATCACAGTATTGTGTCTCGACTTACCTTGTCTGACTCTATCGAATTGATTAGTACGTACTCATATGTGCTTAATGTAATCGAGATCGTGACTCACACTTATGTTGTGTAGACTCGATATACTGCTTTTCTGAGTTCGAATACTATATCGTGGTTTGGCTTTGATTACTGAAGTTTTGAATCATTTATTTGATTCTCTACATATGAACATCTAGAATGCCATATCACACTTTTAGATTTCGAAACCATATTCATGTTATCTCAACTTATGGACTTTCCGAGTTCGAAACCTCAATGTAGGTTTTGGTAAAACTGACTTTGATTTCGAAACCTTAATGGTTTTTGTATCCATAAGCTATTAGGTCCGAAACTTAAATCTAAGCTGTGACGAATGAGAAAACTTGATTCGAAACTATGTTTGCTGGCTAACAGTGACTTGAGAATCGAGATCAATGAGTCTTGACCATGTGCGTTCTAAAGGTCTATAATAAAAACTTTGGGGTTTCCTAAAGGTTTATGTGAACCGGTAAATATAGCATGTGCGTCAAGGACAAAAACGTGTGATGCTGAACGTCTCTTGACCACATGGACTCTCAAGTTTGACACCAAACATTTGTTAAGAAATAATATGGGTTTCTTGTTTTGAAATCTTAACCAAGGTTTTGTTAAAACAAAAGCTAAAGTTCGAAATCTTAATTTGATTTCGCTATATATTTGGGAACCTTAATTCAGTTTCAGTCATGTATGAACTTTAGGATCCGAAAACTTAATTTGGTTTTTGCCAAATAGAATGTAGATTTCGAAACCTAATATTGGTTATCTCAGAATGCGTATTTTCGAAGTTCAAACTCTATCATTTTGATTTGTGCTTCAACGAATTAATGAATTTGGAGTATGAATTTGTTCATCTTCAATGTAGAACTAAGTTGGTTTGAGTCATCGTCATAAATATGGTTCGTCGCTCTAGTTAGTTGACACATGATTTTTGATTAATGATGTACGTGATTAGATCTTCGTATGGATATACTACTTGATCAAATATTCAACTGGTTATTCTTTTGATATTTGATTTGAATTCTTGGATATCATTAACGTGGCTATCTATATTGGAATCGAGAATTCATGAGGATCAACATTTTGCTATTACTCGGAGAATCATACACGGTAATTTCAATGGTATATCTTTATTCTATGATTCAGAACGTCCCTATGTGTTCACTTAAGCTTATCACACAAGGCTTCTCCATGTCTGCGATGATACCTTTATGCGGAACGTTAGCTACATTAGACCTGATCCCACTTCCACCTAGGATCGTTCTGGCCCGTCCAGCAAAGTCTAGGAATTAATGTCGACATTATCAAGTCTGATGACGACATTTGGAAGTTAATAATACCATAAGATGAATTTCAAAACTAGGGACACGTTTTCGAATTGAGCTCTATCCCAGGGAACATATTTGATAAGCACTGTATTTCGAATTAATGAAATATCCAAATATATACCTTATTGAGTATCATTTGCTTTGAATGCTTTGGCCAAACATTTAATGAATTTTTTTTTTCATTAATGTAAAATGCTAAAGTATCAAATCTCATTAAATACTATGAGTCTATGTGAGGAATTTCAGAATTGTTATGGAATGTGCTTTAATTGTATTTCCGAAATTAAGTTAGCCTCATTTAAATGCTAAGCCTTAGTCATTATAAATAGGAATGGTATCTTTCCTGAAAGCTTTGTCCCTCTACCAAGTTTCATTCTTCGGAAAAGTAAGCTTGTGTTTATTCACTTTTCCTTTCAGTTACCTTTAAGCTGTTGCTTTCGGTCTGGATTAGTGCAAGTCTTCTCTTGGGGATCGAGAAGCCTAGAAGTACCTCTTATGGGAAACTAGTTTATGTACAGTCTTCTTTGTATTGTACTTGTGTTCTGTTCTATCACGTCTATCAAAGTCTTACGATCTTGTTTATTATAAGGTCCTTCTCTTCTGCTATAAGCCCACTCAAGATCATAGGGGATAAGAACAACCTTTTTATCTATTAACCTGGATTTGTCAATAAGCCGCTTTCAGTCTGTGTGCCTAAGCTATAGATATTGAGTGGAATCAAGATAGTTTTTTTTTTTTGCAGGTACATCGTTCTTCACGGTCATACATATTTTACTGCATCCAGATATTGCTTGATTCCAACTGGGACGACAAGGTTGCTCTTTCGGGAGTTTTGGTTTTGAGACCTTGTTTGATATCCCGAGGGGTTTATTACCAAATAAACTTAAATATCCTCGCTCTTGGTGTAAAACGCTTCGGTGAAATATCTGTAAGTTTCCAAGGATATCATTTAACGATTTGACCTGCCATTATTTGGTTGTCGTCCATAAGGTTGTAGTCGTCCGATTAGAGGTCGGGTAGAGATAATCTCCACGACGGGCTGTGGAACAACTCATAGGAAAGACAGTAAAGGACATCTGTTTGTTTAAGGGAGTACATGTGCGTGACCACCTTTCTGTGGTTGGAGGCGTAGGATTACTGAGGGAAAATCTTTGTGACTAATAGTCGTATTAGGGTCATATTGTCTGCACCAGTTAGTCCGAATTCTGAGAGTAGGTGTGCTGGCGGCTTAATTCTTAAGAGTATTCAAACTGAACTAGGTCCCTGGGTTTTTCTACGAGTTTGTAGTTTCCTCGTTAACAAAATTCTTGTGTGTACTTTACTTTATTTCCGCGTTATATTTGGCTTGTCATTTATAACTAAAGTATCGTACTTGGTTGTTGACATAGTTTTTTGGAATATTGTATTGACTCCCTTGTGTGAATCAATCAGTTACGAAAGAGATATTGTTCTTGAGTTCTTGATTACATGAACCGTTCAAGGTTTGACTTATAGGTGGACTAAAATAAAAGATTGGTGGTGTACTCGGTACCCTCGTCTTTTCAGTATTGCAATTTTGTTTGGTTCTTTGGTGTGGTATGAAGTATTGGTGTTACTATTTAAAAGGAAAGTATTAATTGGACGATGAAAAACAATAAAGGAAGTGAAAGAAAAACAGATTGTAAGTTGCATACACAGAGAAAATGGTGAGTTAAAAGAAGAAGACAAGTATTCGAATCATCTACATAACAATTTTCTTCTACACAATGTAATTGCTGGAAATACCATACAACACAACCAAATGATACTAACACAAATAAGGAAGACAAGATGGATGATAAGCTCTCTCTCTTATTAATATGAATGACCTTCGATCCCATCTTTGGAAGTATAGAGTCTCTATTTATAGGGATCGCTGAGGACAAACCCTCAGTGATCCAATGTTACTTAGCTGGTTGGTAATACAACTAACCATGTCAGTTTACATGCCTTCCTTCCGCTTATGCAGAGTAAATTAGGATCCGACTATGTCGGTTACATGAGTTGGGGAGCGTAGGCTATTTCTTCCGCTCGTATCCTATTACATTGACTGGTTGCAGAGCTATTCATAAGGTCTTCCGTTCTAAACTGTTATTGCTAAGTGAGTAGTTAGACTTCCTCCGAAGTGCGCTGGCTCCCTCCGATATTGGAGCGCTGCTAGTGTGGCCTTTATGATACAAATGGAATATGGTATCCACATTCTACCATTTTTTTTATGAACCTCGTGAAGATTGATTATCGAGGAAATGCTGCTCTTCTGATTCTTCTGCGGACGATCTTATGTGCTTTGATGTGCGCTGGCGGTGGTTCATCTCTTAGTCGGTTGTTGCAGATGATTTTGATGTGCGCTGGTGTCGTGGCAGACCTTTCTTCTTATTCGCGGTTGTGATGCGTTGTTTTTCTCGAGGTACCTTTATAAATACTCTTAGTTTCTCCTTCTTCCTATATATGATATATGTATGTTGTGGCTTCTGGTGAGTTTTTCTTCTGCTGGTATGACTATGTTTTTTCTCCCACTTTTTTTACTTCGACCTCAAATGAATCACTAACCTTGTTCCTTTTATTATGTCAGATGGAATAATCAAGTATGAACGCCACTCTTGGAGAAAAAGTACCATTAAGCTTGTTGATGATGTTATTGTTGGTGCTCATGTTGGCGTATTATCGACCGTTGATACTGAGTTGAGATTATCCTCTTCATCTCCTTCATTGAATCCTACTCCTGCTCTTTCTCCGTTGTTGCCTGCTTCTAAATTTTATTTTATTTGTTCTGGAAGGGCTAAGGTCATTTCTAAACTGTGGTCTTCTACTGTTGCGCTTGATCGTGCTTGTCGTCGGGAAAAAAATGCTCGTCGACGCTGCAAAGTCTCTAATCTCGCAACTGGTGTTGTGTATTGTCAGACTGCGTTGAAGGATCTGACTGGGAATAACTCCATATTTGTTGCTTAGGCTGGTGCTCGTACTGCTGACGAATAATTCTGGCGCAAGGTGTCTTCACGTATGGCTGCTGTGGAGAGGGTGGATAATCTGACTCGACTTCTCCGTCGTTACGACCATTCTGCTTCGTCTTCACTGGTTGATCCAGTAAAAAAATGACTTGTAGGATGTAATGCTTTAATTTTTTAGGGGAATGAACTTACCTTTTTTGTATATATTCTTTTCTTCTTCTTCTCCGCATTGGGCAGACCTTTATATCACTTACTATCCCACCCAAATTAGGTAGACATATTCGTCAATTATTATCCTGATCCGTTGTTTATCTTACAACCTTTATTTCCAAGTAGGCACTACTCTTGAATAAAGTGTGGTAGTCGGTCTGGCGACCCTTTTCTCTACTTAGTGATTTGTATCTATCCTACCCCGTTCACGACATTCTATCCTCCATTGTGACTTTCAGAAGACAGTCGGAATATCTATTCTTTGTGCCACACGACCATGGGCTAATTAATTTGGTTTATACTGTATTGTCTCCCATATTGCCATATGGAGCATTCAGAGCCAGTCTTTTTCTTCTACTTCTTTTTTGCATCTACATTTTTAAGATAAAAGATTTTATGTGTGAAATATTATGGAAATGATTATTGATAGAATTTTTTCGAATGGATTGCATTCCACGGGTGCTTTAACGAATCCCCCGTAGGTTTTTTCAAATAATAAGATCTTATACCTGCTGGTCCGCTGATGAGAAATGGTTCGTCCCACGTTCTGTTCAACTTTCGTTGCGCTGCGTCTTTCGTATACGGTAGTAGTAAACACATCACCATGTCTTCTTCTTCGAACACCCTTTTGATGACGCGCTTGTTGTACTCCCTTCTTAACCGCTGCTGATAGTTGACCATATGCTGAGCTGCTACAATTCTTTTTACTTCTAGATCGTCTAATTTTTTCATGATCAGGCTTGCATTCAGGTTCTTGTTCCAAGCTTCAAATTTTGTTGTAGAGAGTATTACCTCTGTAGTAGGACTGCTTCCATCCCAAATGCCAGCGCAAATGGTGACTCTCATGTTGCTTCTCGCCTAGTCGTTATGTACGCCCATAGCACGTTGGGTAGCTGGTCCACCCAACTGCCTCCTTATAACTCCAGATTCTTCTTCAGATTTGACATTATTTTTTTGTTGGATGCCTCCACTTGCCCGTTGCATTGGGGGTAGATTGAAGTAGACTTTAACATCTTGATCTTGTACGCGTTTGCTAGTACGCCGAATCTGCAGATGATGTTATCCCATAGAAACTTGAAGATGTCTTGGTCTCTGATCCTTGCTAAAGGTGCTGCTTCTATCCACTTGGTAAAATAATATGTTCCTACTAGTAAGAACCCCTTGTTACTTGTTCCTGTCTTCATCGGACCTACTATATCGATTCCTCACATAGCGAAGGGCCAAGGGCTTAGGATTGCGCTTGGTTCTTCTGTTGGTGCGTGGATCGTCGGAGCGTACTTCTAGCATGCTTCACACTTCTGTGCTAGAACAAAAAATATCCTTGTTGTTTTTCCTTGTTTGCTAACGACCTTTTTGCGGATTGGTTACCGCAATCTCCAGCATGTATTGTCTTCAGTATGTTTATGTTTTTTTCTTCTTGACGGACACCTTAAGAGCGCGCCCATGTATGATCTTCTGTATAATGTTCCATCCCTCGGCTCGTATCTTATTGCTCTTGCTTTGACCTAGCTTGCCTCCTTCTTTTCCGCTGGTAACTACCCGCTTCTATGATGTCGGCTCTCAAATCTTCTTCTTTTGCGCCTTCTTCTGATGCTACAACTTGCATTTCTTCGTCTTCTCCGAGGACCGATGGTTCTGTAATTATTCCAATTGGTAGACTCCAAACTTCTGGATGAATTATCATGGAACCAGTGAAGGCTAGCGCACCTATTTTCTGTTTTTCGCACGTGTCTGAACACGATCTTCTTGATTCTCTTCATCCCTTTTTTCTATGATCCGCATGTACTCGCCTAGGTTATCACTCTTTATCTTGAACGTCTGACCTATTTACCGTATCACCAACCGTGAGTCGCTAGTAGTGCGCACATCCTATAATTTCATCTCTTCGCCTATCCTCACCGCGTGTAGCACCGCTTCATACTCTGCTATGTTGTTTGTTTCTACTTCGAAGCATATCCTATATAAATGCAGAGTCATCTGTTCCTTTTGGCTAGATGACCATTATTCCTATTGTTGCGCCGTTCTTGTTGTGGGCTTCATCTGCGAATATCTCCCACCGTGTATCGTTGCTTGGGGTTAGGAGGCTTGATGCTCCAGTTTCTCTTCGTTCTTCTTCTACCTCCGGAGGATCCTGACGCTCTTCTACCAAATCTTCTTCTTCATGCAGAGTTTCTTCAAGAAAATTTGCCAGGAAATCTGCTAGAACTTGTGCGCTTGATGTGTGCCTTGGCAAGATCTTGATGTTATGATGCCCTACATATTTTAATCTTGATCTTGATCTTGGGTGAAAATTTTAATCTATCGTCCATGAAAGTACGTCTCTAGTTTCTGCACTACATATACTAAGCGAACAACGCCTTTTTTAAAGATGTGAAGTTCTTTTCCGTTGGTGGAGTTTATAGAAGGAGACGAACAATAGAGTGTACAACAATTGTAAATTGTGGCAGCTAAATGTTTACTTTTCAATTTCTCTACTAATTATGATATTTTCGATGAATTTTCCTTATCAACTCGTGTTTATAATTGGGATGTTGTAATGTGCCATAAAATTTCGTTATTATTTTATGGTACTTTTGGAATGCTCCCTTTCTTTTTTTTTTCTTTTTTGTTATATAAAAAATTTGGCCTTTGCCTTGTCAAATAAAATGGACCAAATAGAAAGACACAGCACCTCTAGCGTACCCTCTCATACTCTCATGGGTCAATTCGTCTACTGTTTGAGTCAATTTGCCTTCTTAAATGAGCCACCTCGTCTGATCCAATATCAGTACTTTTTTTCGGTTTTAATGAGTAGAGTAGTACTACTTATTACTAGTCACACTTCTTTTTCTTTGATTAAGAAAACGGTCCGTTCAGTTCATGTAATACTTTTTTTTTTTTTTGGTATTTTGTAATACTCATTTCAGTTACTCCCAATTCTCCGTAATTATTCCCCAGCACGTTCTATACTCACTCTTTTCTGATAAAACTTGGACCAAAGAAGAGACGCATCGGCATCCAGTACTATATAGCACTTCACCCATTCTTTTACTGCAGAAACTCCAAACAAGCAGTACACACCTTCCTCTCCAATATAATCTCTTCAAACCAAAACAAAACCAGCGTTAGATCATATTAGCACCCACCACCAACTACACAACAAACCCTCTCTCTCTCTCTCAGCATACAAAGACACACGCATAGTATTCTAATCAAAATCTTTCTTTGTGCGGTACTTATTCCAACTAATCTCTCCACGTCTAAACCATTTCTTCTTTTATTTTTTATACTTTTTTGGGGAGTTTTCGTGTTCAGTTCCCTCTTCTGTACAGAGATACTATCGTATCACCATTAATGGTTGCTCAACCAAAACTTCCTTTTGACTACTTATTGTACTGAAAGAACTCATTTTTCGATTGTGGGGCTTGTTTGTTTCTGTTGAATTTGAAGTAAAAACATGGTTTTTTGAGATTGGCCCAGACCATGGATCTGGAAGTTGCTGAGGATTACAAAAGTAGTACTTTAAAGGTAAAGTTTGGGTTTTTACAAGTTTCATTTAGTGATTTAGATTGCGAGCTTAGAGGTATCTGATCAGTAATGGGTTTGTTTAATTTTGCAGAAGAAGGAATCATGGAGAACTGTATTAACTTTAGCTTTTCAAAGTTTAGGTGTTGTGTATGGAGATTTAAGTACATCACCACTATATGTATACAAAAGTACTTTCGCTGAAGATATTCAACATTCAGAAACAAATGAAGAAATTTATGGAGTTTTATCATTTATATTCTGGACTCTTACATTAATTCCATTGCTTAAATATGTATTTATAGTACTTAGAGCTGATGATAATGGTGAAGGAGGAACATTTGCTTTGTATTCATTACTATGTCGTCATACAAAAATGAGTTTGTTGCCTAATTGTCAAGTAGCTGATGAAGAATTATCAGCTTACAAGAAGAAAGACGCTGTTGGTCCTCCGGTGATAAATCTTGGGTCTAGAATGAAATCAATGTTGGAGAAACATAAAGTTTTGCAGAAGATGCTGCTTCTGTTAGCTTTAGTTGGGACTTGTATGGTTATTGGTGATGGGGTCCTAACTCCGGCAATATCAGGTAACTTTGGTTGTTTGTATTCACTTGAATTTGGATTTTCTTCATGTATTTTACTCATTGGATTATGGGGTATGTTTTTTTTTTTACTACAGTTTTTTCTGCGGTTTCTGGTCTCGAGCTATCGATGTCAAAGGAACATCACAAATGTAAGATTTTTCTTTTTTATGCTATTATTACTTGTTCATTTTACTTTTAGTGGGTAATTAGTTTTTATGGTAAGAATCACTTTAACTGATGTTAACATTTTCTCTTGTTGACATATGTGGCTAATTGTGTTATTTTCGGAAAGATGACAACTTCTTTCGTATGTCTCTTAATTTTTAGCAGTATAGGGCCATTGAGGATCTAATCTTTAAGTTGGGAATCCATCAATTTAGTGAAGGGTCACTTTTTTTTTTATAGAATCTCACCAACAACACTCATGATTCATATGGGAGATATTTTTTAACTCATGAAAAAAGGAAATAATAGGGGATTTCAGAATCTTCTCTTTTGTGATTGGATCAAGGGATATCCATTGGGAGAAGTATCAGATACATATGGTTTTTTACCACACACAACAATGTTAATATTTTGCATAAGATAAGACATGCTGTAATTTTGCATAGATCAGATAGAAGTAGGAGGACATATTTCGACCTGTAAGTGACAATCGTGTCATTTCTCCGTACTAATCAAAGTTGTTGTGATTGAACCCCACCATAGCATACATCAACTCTGCTAGAAATTTCTGGGGTAGTAGTTTAGAAGAGTAAAGTTAGAATTGGAGTACTGTTAATGAGTTAGCAAGATGGAGCTTGTATCTTGCTGAATCTACTTGAATCATTTCAAAGACAAATTGGCATACACATATTTGAAATCTATGAAGCCTCACATATGATTTTCGTCTCACCAAAATTTTAATGTTCTTTCTGAACAAAGGAAGGAATAATTGCATCTCTATTTCTACACATGAAACAACCTTGCCTAGTCGTCAAAGAGCAAAGTTTTGATGCTTTGATCCTGTAGCATCCTTAATCATGTTTCTTGTTGGTATTTATCCCATTGAAACATGCCATGAACAGCCACATGTGACTACCAGGTGGTCTTACACATGCGTATTGTTCTATATTGTCTGTGTATGTATGGGAAATATCATTAACTTATATTTTAGTGGCCTGTAGGTGCTCTCACTTCTTTCTTCTAGTAGTCCAAAGTGAAATACCTGATTCCCATACTGCAAACCAAATTTCTGTACCTAGATTGAATAACTTCAGCTTCGGAAACATCCAAATTACAAACATTTCTGGCTCCATGATACATATGGCCTGGAGATAAGTTTGTCCATATGAGTCGCCACTTGATACCGTGGTCGCCAATGTAGAAATCTTACATTTTACTGTCCTATACAATAATTTAATTCACTGCTGAATCTTTTAGATGAAGTTATTGATTATTTCAAACACCCATTCACCTGAACCAGAGTTGTGTTAGTTGTACTTTCTACAGCGAGCATTCTACAATATGGCTCCTCATATTCAAACTCTTTGCAGATGTGGAGGTTCCAGTTGCATGTTTGGTCCTGATATGCTTGTTCGCGCTCCAACATTATGGCACCCATCGAGTAGGATTCTTGTTTGCACCAATTACCATAACATGGCTTTTATGCATCAGTGCAATTGGTGTGTACAATATCATCCACTGGAATCCGCACGTGTATCAAGCTTTATCTCCTTATTATATGTACACATTTCTGAAGAAAACTCGGCTACAAGGTTGGATGTCGTTAGGTGGAATACTATTGTGCGTAACAGGTATGCTGAGTTCTAAGCATATTATTATTGAGTGTTGGTAAATATAGCATTTCTTGCTATTCTTATTAAATACCTCTTCTACAATGTTTTCTTCTATGTTTGCAGGTTCAGAAGCTATGTTTGCTGATCTTGGACATTTCTCGCAGCTATCAATCAAGGTAAGGTGTTATTGGTTTATGGATTGCTGCTTGCTTCACTGTGCGTTTAAATTTTATGAGTATAATTTAGTCCCAAACAAGCATGGTAAAACAACCTTTATTTGTTAGTCAGTACAGTTACGGCACACTAACTGTGCTCGTCTCAAAAATTCGAAAATGATAATCGCCTTTCTGCAGATTGCCTTCACCGCTGTTGTATATCCTTCTTTGATTCTTGCTTATATGGGACAAGCTGCTTACTTATCTAAGCATCACATCATTGAGAGTGAATACAAAATTGGATTCTATGTATCTGTTCCAGGTAATTCTTTCTCTATATTCTCTTTGTTTGTTCTGTGTTTCAATTTTCGAGGATAATGTTGCTGCATTTGGCTACATTATGAGTCTTTTTTCAACAACTCAGAGCGAATAAGATGGCCAGTACTTGCAATAGCTATACTTGCAGCAGTGGTGGGAAGCCAAGCCATTATAACAGGAACCTTCTCAATTATCAAACAGTGCTCTGCTTTGGGCTGTTTTCCTAGAGTAAAAATAGTCCACACATCATCGAAGATACATGGTCAAATTTACATACCAGAGATCAACTGGACTTTAATGTTACTGTGCTTGGCTGTTACAATCGGGTTCAGAGACACAAAACGTATGGGTAACGCAGCAGGTATGACCACAACCAAAAAAGAAAGAGAATTCCTAGAAAATTAATTATTCAAATTTAGGCTTTTGCCAATCTATTAATTCGTTACTAAATGTTTATGCTTTATTCTGAAATAGGGTTGGCAGTTATAACCGTCATGCTAGTCACGACCTGCTTGATGTCCCTTGTAATGGTCATATGCTGGAACCAGAGTATTTTGCTAGCCATTGGTTTCATACTATTGTTTGGTTCTATTGAAGCACTTTATTTCTCAGCCTCTCTCATCAAGTTCCTTGAAGGGGCATGGGTTCCGATTGTACTTGCTTTCACTTTCATGGTTGTCATGTACGTTTGGCACTACGGTACAGTCAAGAAATACGAGTTTGATGTCCAAAATAAAGTCTCCATCAATTGGCTACTTAGCCTTGGCCCAAGTCTAGGCATAGTTCGTGTTCGAGGAATTGGTCTAATTCACACGGAACTTGTGGCAGGGATCCCTGCAATCTTCTCTCACTTCGTCACCAACCTCCCGGCGTTCCACCAAGTTTTAGTCTTCCTTTGCATCAAATCTGTCCCTGTACCATACGTAAGGCCCGAAGAACGGTTTCTTGTAGGTAGAATTGGGCCAAAAGAGTATCGTCTTTATAGGTGTATTGTAAGATACGGCTACCACGATGTCCATAAGGATGACATGGAGTTCGAAAGGGATCTAGTTTGTAGTATAGCTGAGTTTATTCGTTCAGGAAGGTCGGACTATAATGGAGGCGGAATGGAAGAGTTTGAAAAGGAGGATGAAAAAATGGCTGTCATAGGGACCTCTTCAAGCTTCAGTGAAGGGGTACGGATATGTGACAACGATGATGATGATGACCCAGGTGAAACTGCAGGGACATCAGAATTGAGAGAAATTCGATCACCAATGGTTCCGAGGAAAAGAGTAAGGTTTGTACTGCCAGAAAGCCCAAAGATCGATAGGGATGCAAGGGAAGAGTTGCAAGATCTAATGGAAGCAAGGGAAGCCGGGATGGCATTCATATTAGGACATTCTTACGTAAGAGCGAAACGAGGTTCGAGTTTTATGAAGAAACTTGTTATAAATTATGGGTATGATTTCTTGAGAAGGAATTGTAGAGGACCTAGTTATGCGCTGAGTGTTCCACATGCATCTACTCTTGAGGTTGGTATGGTCTACAATGTTTAATAGTGTTTTCGCTATGTAGTTAGAAATGATATATACCATAAAAAAATTGTATCTAGTGTGTAGTTTGTATGTGAATTATCAAAATTTTATCACATTGAAATTTATAGATGAAATCAACGCACAGAAGTTAAAAAACTGGAATCGCCAACTTTAGAATGTTTTTATATTCTTCTCGCCATCGTTGCATCTTGGAGCTGCAACGCGCCTACATGCTTACATGCATTCTCGAGAAGCATCTTGCAAATGCATAGTCATAAAACAGATGCATCAATGTTTCAGCATGACTTTATTACAGAGACCTTCGAATCTATCAACAGCAAACCGGTTACTCTTTACGCGTCTCTATTTCTGCATAGCAGTGTCTATATACAACCCTCACTTTAAATATATACAATCCACACTTCACTTTTAAATTTTTTAAACTTTTTTATTTTCAAAATAACTAAATACAATCCAACAAAGTCAAGTCATCGGTACCCAAAACAACTATTAAGAACCCTCTTGCTAGTTCGTGTTTCTGTTTTTGATATTCTAGGCTATGTGAGTCAACCAATTAGATGTAGACTTACTATCATAAAATGTTGATCCTTTTTGGAACCAATTGAACTCACCCTGATCTCTCGACAGAGAAGATGGAAGTCGTGGAAGAGTGGGGGAGTGGAGGACATGAGTTGGTTTCCGCAACTGCCTGAGTCGTGTAGATCATGCCCACTCGCGCCATCCTCTCGTAAATGTCCACTATCTCCATCAGTTTCTTTCAACTGCCGTAGACCGCCAGACCAATACCCCTAAAGTTATCCCCCCGTGTGATGTTTTTGATGTCTCGAGTGATACGCGGATATTGCGTAGTTGAGTGGAGTCGTATGACTAATTGGCGTGACCAAATATGATCGTAGTGCCTATGGGGTGCAAGTGCATAGGAGTGCATAGCGCCATAGCCCAAGGGGCTACGGCCTTGGCCTTTGGCCAAGGTTAAGTTTAAAGCGCTTTGCGCTAGTTCTATAGCGCCACGATTCTTGGCGCCACGGCCTTGGATTTGGCCAGGCCAAGTTCTCGAAGCGCCTTGCGCTATGTTTATGGTATTGACGCCATAGCTCATGGCGCTACGGCCTTGGCCTTTGGCCAGGGCCAAGTTTCTAAGGCGCTTTGCGCTTGTTCCATGGCGCCATGAGTTATGGCGCCATGGTTCATGGCGCCACGACCTTGGCTCCTGGCCAAGGCCAGTTTGTTTTGTGGCCGTGTCTTGTGGCGTTGCCTTGGCTTTTGGGCAAGGCCAAGTAGGTTTGTGGCGTCTTTGCACCAATTTCTTGTAAATCCATGGTGGTCCATGGTTCAGAGTGCCATGCTATGTGGCGTTATGGTTTTGGCATCTGGCCAGGGTCGACTTTGGGGCAACCTGTGCCTTAGTCGTGGTGTGTGTGCTTATGCTACAACACACTTGAAGTCATGGCGTGTTTATCCATGTTAGGCTAGACCATCCTGAACTTGGGATTAGATCTGCTTAAGCCTGTTTAGGCTGACGTATGCCTCTCAGAGAGCTCTGGACCGGCCTGGAGCTTCAATATTCCTGAGGTTTGCATCAAGACTCGTATGTTGAGTCGTATTAAGAGGAAATCCATGAGGATACGTCTCTGTTAACTCTTCACCGTATACCATTAAGCGACCTGGTTCTGATATCGAGATGGGTGTCGACATGAAGCAGATCAATGGGTTTAATATGTTGGTGAGGTTATTAGTACTGCACTATGATATTACCTTCCCTACCGGAGTTATAAGAGAGAGCTCATAGAGAGTTTGTCGAGCTCATGGAATGGATTGCACTCTGAGCTATGAGCCTGAATAGGCGATTGCCTTTAATAAGGCATGGTTTCGAGAGTGTTTTAACAATTTTGTCCCTCTCTCATTTTTCACCATCTACACATGGTTGGGCTCATATACTAATCTCTGAGCCCCATTTGCAAGAACTGCTCATAAAATAAGATATTGTGTGCATATCCTTCGTCAATGAGCACCTTCGTGGTACTCCGTTCATTAATCGCCATTGTGACAACTAAGGGCGCCGTAGTAATAGGATCTTCTTCGTGACTCACACCCCGTGACGGGGTAAGTCTAATGCTTCGTTTGCCACTTCATAACAATCTTCGCCCATGTTTTGGGTAGAATGTCTTTGTAGGTCCGTCACATATTCGCCAAATTCTCCTCGTCTTATGTATCCTTCAATGGTATTTCGTAGATGCTGACAATGGTCGGTGCCATGCCCCCGTGTTTGGTGATACTCACAGTGATCTTCGTGGAAGGCCTTGTCCTCCTTTTGCTTTCCCCTTGTGGAGGGGTAGACAAAGTCGCTTCTTCCCCCTTCTTTTCGTAGTATTTCCGACGGCTTTAGCATGAGTTCAGTGTACGGCGCTCCTGCTACACTTTTCTTTCCACCTTTGATTTCTTCGCTCCTTTGCCTCTTAGGCTTCTTCATTTTTGCTCCTGGTTGGTACTTGTCCGTAGTTCGCCTGTTTTTTATCTTCGTGCTGATTTTGCAGCCGTTGATTGTTGTATCTTCATCTTCCTCCCTTTGGGCGTGGCTTCTTTTTCGAGTCACGATCAGTTCTCCTTCGTTGGTGCCCCCATGGATTTTTGCTTCCATGGTGAACACCGAAAACATGCTCATGTCAAATTTTAAGCAATGCAAGTTGCTTTGGGATTTCTCCTCCGTCTGGGTCGCAATAGTAGGACTTTCTTCGTGCCTTCTTTGGGTTGTTATCTTCTTTCTACTTTTGCCCTCCTTTGCCTGGCCATTTCCTTTGTTGTCGGAGTGGAATCTGTCACTTTTTGGCTCCTCCGGATCTTTTGGTAGTGCTCTCATCAGAGCCGTCGCTTCATACCTAGGGCCTACAACTTCCGCATGATTCATTGGTTCGTTCTTGGCCTTTCTTCTTTTTGCAGCGCAGAGGTTCTTCCCGTAAATCCTCGTTCTCTTTGTCGCTATCGTCTTTACGCTCCTTGATTTTTAGGCTTGTCCTTCGTTTCACACACTCCCTGCTATGTCCCTGAAATTTATAGTGCCTTAGTGGGAGGAATCTCCCCGTACCCCTGTATGTGCTTTCGGGTTAAGAAGTTTTCTCTCCTCAGGGTCACTTTTTATTCACTGAGGAACGGTGTGGCTCCCTCGGTATATAGATCCGCTTTTTCAAAAACACCTATCTTACCGGAAAACAAAGATTATTTGATGATTTTCGAAATGCCTTGAAATAACAAAAATAACCAAATGAAAACTGAAAATTATGCTGAAAACAAAATAAAACTGAAATTTATACAAGGACACTGGTCCCTGTTTCTAGCGCCAAATTGTTGATACTAATTTCCCCATATCATACATCAACCAATAGTAAGTAAAATAGTAGTGACAAAGATTAAATGGGTTGCCTTAGTCCTGCAACACCTCTGACATAACCACTGAGTGGAAATATCACTTGAAGTATCTAAACTATAATAGCGTCCCCCAAACATCATCCTGCGCAATGGAAATTGCTGGACGAAGTCTGCTGTTTTCCATGCATATATTCCATGATGGTATTAATTACTCTGTACATCCAAAATTATTCATTCTCAATGCTATTTGCGGAAATAGCAAGTTCAATGAATCCACAGTTGTGTGTTGAGGATGATTAGACGATCTCCATATGGGAGAGATCAAATCTCTTAGACAAATTAACACTAAGACAATAGATAACACAAGGATGTAACGAGGTTCAGCATATTATGTGCCTACATCCTCGGGGAAAGACATTGATGCCATTAATACTCATATTTTTCTCCCTTACAATTCTCTGGTGGGCTATTGGATAATGAACATTCTTTCAGCGTATCCACCTAAAATTTCTCGACCCCCACTCTCTCAGTGGAGTAGGGTATTTATAGTAGTTTATGGAGGTAATTGGTCTTTGCTACCTTTGGTTCCTTCTTCCTTCGATGTTGCTTACAAACAACTGGATTTCTTCCACCGCCTCAATTATCCACTCGGCGATCGACACGTCTTCTGTGGAATCTCTCTTTGTTGTCCATCATCTTCGATGTTCTTGATGCGCTCGTTCTTATCCGTTGGTGACTCATCACCGCTTGAGTAACCGCTGGAAGGTCGACACGTCCCCTATCCCTATGTTGTAGCATAGACTTAGGAGGCGACAGCTTCTACACGCGTCTTTCATGCTCAGACCTAGCCAACGTAGGTTCATCATAACCTTCGGTTCCCGTCATACCTCGTGTTGGGGTAAAGTGCGTAGAGGATGGATTTGGTACTTCGTCTTCTTTTAATATCATGCTCCTAAGTCACGAGTAAGCAACACGTGGCTGTCAATATTTTGGTATTAACAAACTTTTAAGCAAAGCCTCCCTTGATGATCACTATAAATAGATGACCTTCTGCAAGATACAATCTCAATCCTCTACACATCTGTGTATCCTTGCATAAAGGTTGGTCGTCATCTCGAAGTCCTTTTGGACTACGACTATTGAAAGACTTCACTTGAGGATCGTGAAGCACAAGTCGGAAGTAAAATTCCTGATCTTGTATCTTGTGTCGATTGAATATTTTCAATCTTATCACGGCTAAGATTTGATAGAAACTTCATAAGGTAGATCTTGAATCGTAAACCTTAGAAGTTCCTTAACGCAAATTCACGAACTAGGTTTGTTAGGGCATTGTCCGGTCAACCCACTAGCGTTGGTATGTCAAGCTGGTTGTCAGTTTTAGGTGTCAAAACACAATTCTAATTTAGCCTACTAGAGTTTAGATTTCGGAATTGGGATATATACTAAGTAGTAGAGACCTTGAAGACGAAGACTGTGAAGACAAAGAAGACATCATTTATTCTTCATCGACAAAAGGTTAGTAGGAGTTATGACTTTTATGGAAATTCGTCTATTCTACTTTCTCTATCTTTCGAAATAGCCGGCTACTTTAGTAGAAATACTAATAGCGATTGAGATCGTGTTCTTGTCTACATGACCATGTGTTATGTTGGTATTTGTTCCCACGAATACTAAGTTTACAAGAATACATGAGATAGATTCGATACCATTTGTCCATTGCAATGGTTTGCTTGCAAATAACTTGTTGGATATGGGTGAATCTAAATGAGTACTCTTGAGCAAGAGTCCAGTGGATTATAGCTGAGGGCGTCTAACACGTCTAAGTACTGGTTCAGCCCAGAACTTCCAGCGGATCCAAGTTAAACCCTAATCTGAATGACGACGGTTCCCGAACCGTTCGTGAACAGTGACTTAGGAAAAACTCCTGAGTTCCAAAGTATCAATTTGTACGCGTACCTTACGTGAACCTCAGATTCGATGCTTTTGGTCGTAATTCAGATGGACGGTTTGCGAACCGTCCAAAGTGAATATTCTCTGGAATTTTTCACTCGGGTTAAACTCTGACTCCTTATCTCTTAGTTGGACTTGGTTATCACGAAAATATCTTCTGTGGTCCATCTACAGATTCTCAATGTGTCTATAAGATAAAGATTATCTTTTGTCTGTTGGATATCTATCTTGAAATGTTTATGAGCTAATAAAACACTTGGCAGAAAATGATAAAAGATTTCCAATTGAGATAAATCTAGGTTTCTTGGTTTGCAAGTTAGGGTTTCCTAAACTTGTGGAACAAGTAACTAGTTGCTTTATTCCAAAGCAACCTATCTTGTTGAGTGCTATAAATAGAGGTGTCCAAGGACGAAAACCGCAAGCATAAAGCATACGTGAAGATCCTCTGTGGAATTGATCGTAAAACTCTTTTCACTTCGGTGAATGCTTGTATTGGTATAGTCATCCTCTATTAGGTAGCAGTTTCTCTTGGGATTTACCTACGACTATAAAGACTTCTCTTGAGAGTTGGGAAGCACAGGTAGGAGATTGAGACCTTAGTGGTTGAAATCGGAGTAACCTGTAACCTTGGTAACCTGATTACGTTCTTGTCTATTCTACGGTCCTTCTCTTCTGATATAAGGCCATTCAAGAACTGATACGTTACACACAAGGTTGAAAGGAAGCAACGCACGGCTGCACTCGGTGTTGTAAGACCTAGTTAGCTCCAGTTGTATAAGTTTCTTAAGTGATTCTTCGTGTACAACTGAGGTAGAGACAAGTTGGCATAGTTTACTCGGTTTACTTGTCAGCCCCCGCTTGTAAGTAGATTTCCGTATGACCTGGAGAAATCCAAAGGAAGTCACTTTGTGTATGTCTAACTGATAGAGGACAGTTCAAACATACAATTGATAATTGAGGTTGCAAAGCCGGAATT
>JAJJMA010303076.1:0-14815 GCA_023529015.1 Papaver nudicaule | reverse complement strand
TGTGTAAAGCTTTGTGTAAACCTTTGTCAACGTAGAATTACTCCATAAATATTGGTAAATGAATGATCATGCTTATAAATCAAAGATGACTTTATCTGAAGATACGCTGGATGCATGAGAGGTCATATCAAGTGGTGGAGAATAAGTGAGGAGAAATGAGTACACGGCTGTAACAGAAATGACAACAAGTAAAAACCTTATCAACATGGCTCAATTTAAGCAGTTGTATACTACAGGTACCGTAGAAAATCTAGGATTTTATCCCGCACACGATCCGACGGTCAGTACTCTGTGGGCTTAGCATCGAGATGGGTGTGATGTAAAGTTTAAAAGATCCGACGGTCAGTTCCACTTTTGCTAGATAAAGTGCGGGATAAAATCCGAGCTGAATAGAATTCTCGATCCTTTATTAACAATAGCCATGTATCCTTGTCCTACTAGTCACACCTACCAAGCTATGTCTACCTTGTTGATTTGGGATCAGTCAATTTCCATTTTTTTTTTAATCTCATTGTCACCATTTTTAATGTCACCGTCAGTTGGAGCACCAACCACCTAACTATTTGAATGTTACCTCTTTTCATTTTACATACATTTTTTTACTGTCGCTGACATAATTCACCCGGCTAGAATAGCTTTGCTCTTTCTCTGATCCAACCCACTGTTCTGATTTGCTGCAAATAAAGGTACTCCACCTTTTTGTGCATAATTATGAAGTGCTGATCCTTTTATACAACTCTTTTATGACTCGTCTAGTCTTTCCGTCATTGGTTTCACAAAAGAAAATATGTATATACATGTCCGTTTTATCTTACTCTTTGGATCCCAAGTAGAAATAGCCATTTCCACCCTTAATGATTAATTATTCCCTTCATGTTTTGTGCGCTCGAAAATGATAAAAGTCCTCTCTTGGTTTTAGTCTTTCTGCTTGATTTTTAGCACCTGTAACACCACTGCCTATGTATTCCTTGAAGGCAAAATTGACACAACTCTTTTCTCTTATCAAAAATATAAAATGACATGCTACTTATTTAATATCATTCACTTGGTTGACCTTAGATTTCATGAACCACTTTCCATAAATCAAGGCCATATGTTTCCCCTTCATGGTTTTACTGGACATGTCATGATCTCAAAAATGAAATGAAATGATTTAAGCTACCTTATTGTTGCCTCAAATGGTTTTGTTGGATTTTGAAATCAAATCAAATCAAAATCAAAAGCGACACACGTTTTTATGCACTACTCATTTAACATTTCTCATTTGTCCTGTCTTGGATTTAATAAGCTACATTCCATGAATCATGGCAATGACAAAATGTTTTTGTTTTATGATATTCTTGATGGACTTCTGGTTTCACAAATAAAATGTCCAGGCCACTGATCCTTTTTATTATTTCATTATACGGTTCCTACGGCCTTCCATTGCTTTGTAAACAAAAATAGTTATTTTGATGAGCCAGTTAAGTGTCATCAACATTGTTAGCGTCAAAACAGTGTGGTTCCGGGCTTCCTAGTCTTAACATTTTTATCTTCCAAAAAAAGAAATAGATGTATACTAAATTTGAAGTGATCCTACAAGAGACACCCCTTTATTTGTTGTTTGACATTTTAAAAGAGTTGAAAAATATTTATTCCCCTAGCACATAATCCAGACTATTCTCTTAATCCCTCTGCATTTCACATGTAATCCTTGGTTTGAACTTTTACCGCTGATATCTCCTTCTTAAAGTGACTTTTTATTTTTCCAATTTGTACCCACTAAGGCGCTTGACTATATCAATCGATGAACCACTATTCTGTTCATTTCTTTGTTTTACTAATCTGGCGTTTGATCTTCTCTTCAAATCCTTCTGTGCCCCCAGTAGTAAAAGGAAAATGTTTTAGGTTTTTATACTTTGTACATATGATTTGGAAATTGTCGATTTTGAATACGACAACCGTTAGTTGTCAATACCAGTTTATAATACGATTAGCTTATTATATTAATGCATTTTTATTGCATTTTGGGTTTGTGAAAGTGATATAAATATATTTATGAAAATGATATTAATGCATTAACGTTGGGTTTTGTTTTTGAGAAAGTGTTTTAAAGGCATTGGTGAAATGAATCATATTTTAGATAAGTAGACTTAGTAGAAAAGAGAAGATGAAATGAAATAGAAAAGAAAAGAGGATAAAAGAAAAGGAAAAGGAATAGAAAAGGAAAAGGTGTTGTTGTGGAATCGTCAGGCCTTTATGGCATCCCACCAATGGTGGCTACCCTGGGAAGAGTGTTCGAGGAACACTGGTTGGTAACCGGAATAACCCTGACACTAGAATAGGAATCTGAAATTAAAGGTTCGATTATTGGAGGTTGATCTTTGAAGAAAGAATTAAAGATATAGAATTAGAGGTTGACTTGTGTTGATGAAATGGAGTAAGTGATTTTAAATATATTGGACTTGCATGGTTTTGGTATTTTTATCTGGTGCATGATTTGTTTTTCGTTCACTCTATTACTTTTGGAAATTCCCTGCTGAGCTGTGGTTTGCTCACCCATTTCTTTCCTCCCTTCCACAGAGTATGAAGCGAGACTAGCTGATAAAAGAAATTGATAATTATAACGGGGATATGGGCATCGAGTATTTCATAATTTCATCAAGGTGTTGGTTTGTGTTTAGTTTTGTATTTCTGATTTTGTAATTCATTTACAATTTTGTAATTTCATAGTAATTGTATATTTCTTTCTAATAAAATTTATTCGTGTTTGACTTCGACATTTAATTTCTTTAAAAAAAAAATGTTTAGAACTTTTATGGACGCAAACGAGTGGCAGTCCGGACTTTCGGGCTTGCCAGGCAGGTCGGATCCGGCCCAAAAGGCCGAATCTGGGTCTGATGGAGGCTTCGGAAGACCGGGCTGTCACATGTAAGTTATGAAAAAATTATTGAGCCTGCCTACATACATAACGATTTGCTCTGGTCAGCTTTTACATTCTCGAGCACTTGGTATAAGATCATATGTTCCTTCCGGTTTCCTCCATCATCTGGATTTTTAATTTTGTTAAATTACTTGCTTGAAACAGAGAGATTCACTGAGTCGATACCATTCTATGTTTCACTACTCACTGGCTAGAAAAAGGTACGCATTTGTTGAAATAAATGCCATCCAAATGGAGCAGTTGTATATTATTTATAGATTGAATGAACAAACCATGTAAGACTTGCTGCTCTTTCTATGATGTTCACAAATAAAACATTTCTTGGCATTCAAATGACAAGTAGCTGAAAAAAGCATGAATTTCTTGAATACAAATCTCATGGTCTTAGGCTGGATCATGGTCAGTATTTCGTTCACCTTTAGTAGCTCCGGTGAAAATTGAAATAAGGCCGAATTCATTTTTGTGGAATACATTAGCACATTCCAAGTACATGCAGTAACAAACATGATTTTATCGAGTATGCATGGTAATGCAATACCAGTTGAAACTTGAAACTGTACTAAATGTAAAAAGGGGAATACATACCAACAAGCGGGTAAATGTAAAAACCTCCAAGGCCTAACTTTTTAAATCACAAACAGATGAAAAGAAGATAAAAATGATAATTTCAAAGAACGAAAATTAAAGAAAGAAATTAAGAAAACAGCATTATCATCTTTTGGTATAAGCGGACTCGCAAAAACTAACGAGGACACTAATTTTTGATAGGCCTTGTCACATTTGTAGCATATTTTCTTTTCAAATTCTCTAGCAATTTCAGGTAATGTCGTCACTGAAATTATATGGGTATTCCCGAGAACGAACACTTAGAATATTGGGGGATTTTCTAAAATACCATCACATTTACATACTCTAAACAAAAATACCATCACTTTTTAAAATTTTTCTAAAATACCATCACTTTGACTATTTCCGTTAACTTTAACTTTAACGGAAGTTAAATGCCACATGTCACTTTCTCTCATCTATAAAAAGACTAAAGCACCCTCAAACCTTGAATCAACCCCTGGTTGGACTGAGTCAGGATGGAAATCGACTGAGTCAACATAAACGAATTTCACAAGTACACCTCACACGAACCACTTTCATTTTGCACCAATTCTTAACGTCCCTCTCGATTAAATGATGTACATTCAGAAATCTTAGCCAAGCTGGTTTAATACCAGTTCTTAAGAGTTTCATGATTGACACTAACATGACTTTAATCAAAAAATAAGACTTTTACTTGAACTGTTATGGAATTTTCAATCCTTGATAAACAAAATGCGCGATAAACACCGATTGTTACCCCACATGTTACCACAAGCATAGAACTTGTACTACTATGTTAAGGTGTAGAACAATAGAAGTGTGAAATTCATATACAAAGCCCTTGATTGTTTAGCAAAAGAAAATCAAACACAACACTATATTGAAAATTCAAGAACAATAAGCAACCTCTAAAATTATAAGAGAAAAACACAATTCAATTTATATTTGATTAGATTGAACTCCTAGATCTTTCAGTGAAACCAATTCATTCAAATGAGATCCCCGTAACCCATTCAGTAATTAGCAATCACTGATACAGTACTAACTAAACAAAACAACAATAAACAAGATTACCGCATGCGGTGAGGGGCCGACCGAAGAAGACAAAACAGAAGATTTCAAATTGGGTTATGTCAAATGAAGCACGCTGACACTAAAATTTTGCCGATTAATATGAGATGAGTTAACTAAATCAGATGAAAAAAAAGGGGAAAAGGTTAGGGTTTACCGATTTTACCTCAGTCGATTCTTCCTCTTTCCCATGTTTACAAACCCTCTTAACATCATGATTGAATCATGATTTTCTCTCTTCGAAACCCAAACCTAGTTTCTCCCTGGAAGGGGGGAAATAAACTGAGAAATGAATTTCTTTCTCTTTTTTCCGGTATTTGTATATACCTCACTTTATCAGATGGACGGCTACAGATGAAGTTCTCTTCTTATTCACGAACGTTTCTGGAACGTTGATCAGTTAATAGATGTGCGGCTCTAAATGAGAGAGGGCAGTTATGTAATCCCGTATAACATCTTGACTGAAGTCAATTGGGTTTTGACTTTATTGGTGGGCCTTAACAGAAAATCTAACTGAGATGGTATTTTAGAAAAAATTTAAAAAGCGATGGTATTTTTGTTTAGAGGTAGTAAAAGTGATGGTATTTTAGCTAAATTCTCTAGAATATTGGTATGCATCTCCTTCACGAGTCAGAGTTTCTCTATCCATCGAAAGTCTCTCTTAGCTCTCTATCCATCGGAATGCCGGCATTTTCTGAAACAAGTCTGGGATATATACTACACTTGTCTATGTGCCTAGCATTGGAGTCTATTTAGGTTGTACTTACATAGATCGTAAATGTCTATGTTGCCAGCCTTTTTGGATATTGGGCTTAGGCGCAGTTTAGTTCATCATTTTGCGACCAAGTGGAATCGTAAACCATTGAAAGCAAAAAATTAAAGAAATCCCGGAAAAGTAACAAAGTTGACGAACTTCTTTCCAACCAATCAGAAAATGCCAAGGGTCCTTCTCACAATGCCTCCCTTCCAAACTATCTTCTTCGGCTAATAGAGAATTGTGATATTTTAGAGCTTTAGTGTAAGATTTTGATAAAATTGGCACAATTTTATTATTGATTAAGAAACATGCTTTGAACCCTTGGGAAAGTATGCAAGCCCTTCCAATGCGGAAATTACCTTTCAGCCCTTGCAATGAAATGACTAAGTTATCCCTCAATTAACACTTGAAATGACTAGTATACCCTTTCACTAATTAACATATATATACTTAATTTTATCCCTAAAACAAAACCAAAAAAAAAAAACCTCTCTCTCAAAAATCGCCTGCCTCTCCTCTCCTTCTTTTCCTCTCTTCTTCTCAAAAAAAAAAAAACCGTTTTCCTCGCGAAAAATCATCGCGAAATCATCGACCTCGTCGATTTCAAAAACTTAATCGCTTGACTTCTATATCATCATGGTGAGGACGAAACAAAAGGCTGGTCGAGGTGATAAACAACCCGAATCTCCCCCGGAAGAGTTAGAACCAACTCTTGCCCAAGTTCAAGAGAAAACTCGAATCGAGCGTGGAAAAGGAGATATGGCAGCGATTCGAGGGTATTTTCGCTAACCCATTTCATCACATTTGCTTTTTATGCTGTTTTATTGAAGTTTCATGTTGTTTTGATGCTTGAATCGAAGGATTTAGGGCAGAAAAACCCGTTACAGATCAACATTCGGCCCCTAAAAAACCCAGAATAGGGGTCGAATGCTCCATTGTTCTCGAGAACGAAGAACAATTCGGCCCCTATTCTGGGTTTTTTAGGGGCCGAATGTTTGCATTCGGCCTCTATTTTTTTTTAGAGGCCGAATGCGCATCCGGCCCCTAAAAAACCCAGAATAGGGGCCGAATGTACATCCGGCCTCTAAAAAAATTTAGAATAGGGGCCGAATGTACATCCGGCCTCTAAAAAAATTTAGAATAGGGGCCGAATGTACATCCGGCCCCTAAAAAAATTAGAATGAAGGCCGAATGTTCAACTGTTTCAATGATTTCACTTTCTTACCATGTTGCTCAATTGTGAATTATTGTTGTGTGTACTGCTTAATGTGTTGAATTCTTCTTGTTTTGGTGTTTTAATTTTTGTGGTTGTTTTATGAGTTGAAATTGGTTGTTTTAAGTTGAATTTATGACACATATTAGGAGTAAGAAGAGGAAAATGGAAGTTTCTCCGCACAAAAAAGGAGACACACCGGTAGGTCGCAATCCTGGTAAACCCTTGGGTGCTGAAAATAGGCAAAAAAAGACGGGGGTCGTGCTTATCCGTGAACCATCATCTAGGGAGATGGGGAGAGAACAAGAAGACATTGAAGAAGATGTTGAAAAAGATGTTGAAGGAGATGTTGAAGAAGCCCCCCAACCATCAAGGAAAGGCAAAGAGAAGGTGGTTTCGACTCCTCGTAACATCCATAGCAATGTTCCTGCACGTGACTTGTTGTTAGACCCTAGAAGCGACGGAAAACCCCATGGTCTTCCACGCGATGGTGGTGAAGTTTTGATTGTTTACGCGGAGTCGTATGCTTCCGTAGTCTATAAGACCAAGGTATGTGTATCGACTGAGAAACAATGGTCAATTCGTTTATTTATGTTATTGATTTCTTATTTATTTATGTTGGGTTGTAGGATACCGCTAATGCAACCCGCTTACTTAGAGCTCAGAAAGCTGCCAAATGGAGTCTTGACAATGAGGTGCAAGGGGTAAGGGCTCTAGTGGAGGCATCTGGTCTATTGGAGGCAATAGAAAATCGTATGCCCGAGAATGATATGATAACATGTTCGGCTATCGTCGAAAGGTTTCATCCGGAGACAGGAACAATGCACATGCCTTTCGGTGAGGTTGGTATAGAAGCCGACGCCCCGAAACACATCCAAGGCCTCAAGGTTAGAGGTAAAGCAGTGGAAGTGGGTTTTACAGATATGAATTGGGATGAAATGTATCCTTGGGCAAAGAAGGTCCTCGGTTGGGAGAAACCTAAAGCTGAGCTCGAATGCTGTAGAGCCAAGAAAGATGTGGATGAAAAAGACTTCGGGGGTATGAATAAAAAAAACAAGATTAGATTTTTTAAGTTGGCGAACTTGAAGAAAGAGTTTGAAGGAACCTTGGGCAAATCAAAGGATAGAGTTGTAGACGAGGAAGAAGTGAGGCATACCGCTGGGGCTTATGTCTTGTACCATCTTGGTGCCCTCATCTTTCCGGACAGCACGGGGAACTTGGTGAGTACAAACTATCTGCAGTTGTTGGGGGATCTCACCACTCTTGATGAGTACGCGTGGGGAACCGCCTCGCTTGGTCACCTAATCAACGAACTTGGAAAGGCCTCTAGGTATGAAACTAAAAACCTTGGAGGAAATTGGAACTTATTCCAGGTAAATCTCTACCCATGTAACTGTGCTATCCACATATGCTCTTGTTTATATATTTTGTGTTGATTGTTTGTTTTAAAATTGTATTAAGGGGTGGATTTATGATCATTTTGATAAATTGGTGTTGGTGAAGAAAGTCGATGAGAGCGTCGACTCTACCATGCCTACCACGGCGAAATACAAATTCATAGAGAACGTCAACAAGTTGAAGAACAAAGGCACAAGATTGGTTGAGTTGAGGAAGAGGTTAGATCAGATGAAGGCCGAAGATTTCACCTATAGGCCCTACGAGAACCGTGAACCTGAACTCGGTGCGATCGTTTCACAACGAGACTTGCCGATTTCTACGTACTATGGTCCTCTACCCTTTCCCTTTGGTTATGGCATGTATGATCCCCGCCGTATTCTAAGGCAATTGGGCTACGTTCAAACTATCCCGGTTGCGGAGACAAGTAAGTTCAAGTTGAATGCAAAGGGTGGCGGGAGCGATGATACCAAGAGCACCGACCATTCATGGTGTGGCAACTATGATCCCGAACCAACTGTTGCACTGTGGAACTCACTTGACTCCAACAATATTCGTGTGGAGGGATTTCGACTCATCTCGGACGATCCAGCTGAAACGGCTGATGGGTACATGGAGTGGTACAATAAGATTTCTCACCCTCTTATTATTAATCGGGAATCCCAAGCCAAAGTAGCTGAGCAAAGGAGTGCGGAAGAGGCCACGGAAGGATCTAGCAAGGCCAAATCTGAGAAAGCTTCCTCAGTTTTCGAGAAGGCGAAACAGTTATTTGTAAGTATTTTGAAGTTGTCAAGTTTTGATATCATAAGGTTGTGCAAGTAATACTGATAGCATTTTGTTTTGATTTGAATTGTCTACAGCTTTCAAAGTCTAGGGGGCTTTTGAAGAAAATGAGGGTTAGGATGGGGAACAAAAAAGCTATAAATGTGGACGAATGGAGTGGCTGCCATGATGAATGGGAAGAATTGATTAACAGCTATGCTAGTGACACAATGGCAAGCAAGAGGCCGCGCAAGGAGGGTGAAGGTTCGAGTGGAGCCGGTGGTGCTGATGATCAAGGTGGTCGCCCGAAAAGAGGACGTGGACAATGAAACTCTTAATACTTGAATTCTTTCAACTCTTATCTTTAATACTCTTAAATTTGAAAAACTTTGTTATTCGTGTTTGTTTTAGAATCCTTTGTTTTGTTAACAAACTTTAAACTCTTAATCTATGTATGCAATGCTTTGTTATGTGGTTATGTTATTTGTTATGTTTGGGAATCAATATGCAGGTCACATTCGGCCTCTAAAGGGAACTATCGTGGAGGCCGAATGTACATTCGGCCTCTAAAAGGAAACTATCGTGGGGGCCGAATGTACATTCGGCCCCTAATATAAAACTATAGTGAGGGCCGAATATTCATTCGGCCCCTAAAATACCTAGATTTTAGAGGCCGAATGTTACACTGAGTTTCAAGTATTTTTACACCCCAACATTCGGCCTCTATACATGTTTATCGTGAGGGCCGAATGTGTATTCGGCCCCTATTTCCATATACACGTTAGGGGCCGAATATACATTCGTCCTCTATTGTTGGGATGGGTTACAAGCCGGATCCACTGTCCTCCACTACTTGGGAGACCTCAACATTCGGCCTCTAAAAGGAAACTATCGTGAGGGCCGAATGTATATTCGGCCCCTAATATGAAACTATCGTGAGGGCCGAATAAAAATTCGGCTTCTATTAGTGTGAGATGTTGGGGGCCGAGTGTGAATTCGGCTCCTATTTCTGTTAGAAATAGAAGCCGAATGTTTAATAAAATCAAAAAAGAGTTGTGTTCAAAAATAGATCCGTTGGAGTTCGAAAATAGATCCGTTGGAGTTCAAGAATAGATCCGTTGGAGTTCAAGAATAGATCCGTTGGGGCTCCTCTATATAAGGTTTTGACACAACTTCTAAAGGTTGTTATACCAATTTATTTTTCAAGTTTTTTGCTATTCCAAAATGGCGAGGAATTATACCCGCATAGAAGATCTTGGGATTACTTATTCTTTCATGCGTGAATCATTGAATGGCGTGATGGGTGTTGTGGTACTTGGACAAGCACCGTTTTGGAACCGTGTTTTTGATGTGTTCGTGAGTGCTACGAATAATCCGAATGATAGAGATGAAAATGAAATTAGAGCTCGGTGGAACCACATTAGCGGAGAAATAGCTGAGTTCGTCCGAATTAGGAGAGCAATGGCCCAAAGCAATAGAGGTGTATCACGCGAAGAAGTTTTCAATCTAGCTCGGCAGCGATATTACCTTGTCCATCACCGAGAATTCAAGTTTGTTGAATGTTATGAAAGATTGAGGGCGGTCAATGAATTAGTTTGGTGAAATGTTTGGAAGCGGTCAATAATAGTTTGGTTTACTTATTATTATTGTTGTATTTTCATCTTTGCATTGTGGTTGTCTAAGTTCTTTACCGTTTAATATATTCGGCTTCTATTTATAAACTATCGTGAGGGCCGAATATACATCCGGCCTCTATTTCTGTTACTTTTGAAAGCCGAATAATACCCTTAACTACACCTACCAACCATAAGTACTCAATTTATTCGGCCCCTAAAAGGAAACTATCTTGGGGCCGAATTCATATTCGGCCCCTAAAAGGAAACTATCGTGGGGGCCGAATATTAATTCGGCCCCTAAAATACCTAGATTTTAGAGGCCGAATGTTACGCTGAGTTTCAATAATTTTTAAACCCCAACATTCGACCTCTATAAAAGTTTATCGTGAGGGCCGAATGCTGATTCGGCCCCTAATGATGTAGAAATATAAGCCGAATGCTCATTCGGCTTCTATTAGTGGGAGATGTTGCAGGCCGAATTCGTATTCGGCCTCTATTTAGAAGCCGAATAATTAAAAATATCAAAAAAGGATGGAAACAATGGAAAGGAGAAACGTTTAAATACGAACAACACTACCATCCAAACATGGAAATGCATGTTTCTAATTAATAATATCAAAAAAAGTGCATTTCGTATGAGCCGAATGTACCAAAAAAGGAATTGCATCCAAACCAAACAAAAAAACAACAAGAACATTCGGGAAAACGTAGTAGGTTAACCCAAGTCGGTGACCATCTCCTCGATTCCTTGAACTTCTTCAAATCCGACCGTCGTTTCTACTTCTTCAATGTAAGAGTGCATTTCAATCAAATCATCATCATCCAAGTCTTCACTATCACCATCCGATACGTTACATTGAGGGATGCCTTGCTCCATGTAGTAAGCGGTCCATGCATCAATTCCCGTCTTGTATTTGTTATACCAATCACATGAGTAGTTTCTCTCTACGTTTTCCCAAAAGCTATGGGGATGAAATGGAGGTAGTGGGCAACTAGGTTGTAGCTTCAGACCAATAAAATGACATCTTCCAACATGCCCGATGAAAAGTCTCCTATCATTCACATTGGCATCGCAAGGAGTCTTAAGCGGTACATAAGTTTGACTCAAAGCAAAGGAGTAGAAATATACCACGCAATTGAATGCCTCCGCTATAAGGAACCCGCATATTGGAAAATCCATCCAATGTCCATCTTCGATTGTAGGGCCTGCACGTAGTCTCCTTCGAAATTGTATAAATTCCTCATTTGTACCCGCTACTCCCTTAATGCCATCCTTCATCATTTCCTTGTAGAAATCCCGGTTGTTGCATAGTGTGTGGTCTAACCTCTCTCGAATGTAGTTGCATTGATGCCAACCGGGTGTCGGAGAAGCCGCGAAGGGACCTAGTTGCTCGCCCGTCACATGATACCCACAATTGCCATCTCCTTCAACATCTTCCATGCTTATAATATAAGGTCGGATGATCTCGGGAAGGTCCTCCATGTAGTTGCCATATATCATGTTGAATTTCCTACAAAGATTACCCGACTTATCCTTTGGTGCCGAAAATTTTCCAAATGCATGTTTTGTATTGCGAGTTATTTCCTTCTCTTGTGGTGTCGCCATCTTCTTACCCTTGCCTTTCTCTATTTCCAAGGTAGGTTGCTTGGGAGACGGTGGAGTGGGAACAAATACATTCTTGGGGATGATGTCTTTTAGAGTCCACTTCTTGTTGTAACTAGGTTGTGTGCTAGGTGTCTTACTCCCCTTATTGTTGCCATTTCCCACGCTTGATGGAGCTTTGTTTGCCCGGCTCCTCTTCCTTGAGCTCAACACACTATCTCTATCTTGTACCGGCATCCCCAACTTCTCCATTTCCTTCCTCTCCTCCTCATACTTTGCATTGTGGTACTCAATACCGGAAGGATTTCTTTTTGTGTAATCTTTAGACGCTTGCAAATTGTGAGCTCTAGTTGCCTTCCTCGTCATAGTTTGCTTCGACCTACCCTTTCCCGGCCTAACCTCCGGTTCTTCCAATCCCTCCTCGGTGTATGGCTCCACGATCGGTATCAACTCGTGCATTAGAATTTGCCTTTGCGCCCGGTTACTTCGCTTGTACTTCTCAAGGAGCCTTTTTCCAACATCCGTCTCCTCCAAGGGTTCGTCGGGATCATCGGTTGGACGAGGAACAAAGCTTAATTGCTTCCAATGTGGATCAATATCCTCAAAAGGTATGAGATCGGGGTCTTCGTAGTTGGCCATGATCTGTCGGCATGGAAGTCCCATCGATTCCATCAACATGCAATTACATTCATCGCCCGGTTGGATGTTGTGTTTATCCTTTTTCTTTCTCTCTTTCATCAATATCTCGATGCATAGATGTGAGACGTTATGAGTAAGGCCGCGGAGCATCTTGTGGTCCCCATAAGTTTGGTGTTGCATCATCCTATTCCATTCAAATTCTTCAAGGATCCTCCTAACATCACATGTGAAATACTCATTCCATGAATCGAAGAGGGAGACGAACGAGTCGATACACCCAAATAAGTTCTTCTTCAATCGGTAATGAGACGCCTCCACCATGCTTGTGGCTCGGTTCCCGAAGTGTTTGTGTTCATTCGTGAAAGCGTAAACAAACCGTATTGCATGATGATCCAACAATTCTTTCTTCAAATACTTAATGACTTCGTCGAACTGTACGCTCCAACGATCAACAAACAATTCATACCTTGAGTTATAAATTCCACGGGTCGGTGAAAAAACCAAATTATCCCACTCTTCCGAGAATAATCTAAACATTTCTTCATTCGCTTCAAACTTAGCAAGGAACTCCTTTTCCAAAGGCTCTCGTTGATCTTCCGGTGTCTTTTTAATCTTCTGAATTTCACCCATCTTGATAGGTTGTATTATCGGTTGGCACTTTTTCTTGACACAATTCCAAATGTGATAGGTGCAAAGGAAGTTCACGGCGTCGAGAAAGACATTTCTTATAGCCGCCATCAATGCATCTTCATGGTCGGTCACAAATACCTTGGGAAGCACTTCCGGATCGTAGAGAATCTTACATGCGTCCAATGCCCATTCATAACTCTCGGTCGTCTCGTCATTCATAAAAACAAATGCCACCGTGAATGGTGCCTTTGTCGACGTATGACCAACTATGTTCAACAAGGGCATTTGATACCTATTGGTTTTGTAAGTGCAGTCCAACAAAAGAACTTCTGGAAAGCATAAGGCCAATTGGACCATTGCCGGGTGGGCAATGAATAAGTTCCTCACTCTTCTCTTGCCATCCAAATCCTTCTTGACCGTGTAGTTGTGTTGCTCAAATAACCACATCAATTGTTTAATCACACTCCTACCTTGGCAACCCCTCCTTTTAATTGTAGCTCTTGCATTGTATACTTGTTTCAAGCTACTCTTGTTCTGCGGGTTATCCTTTTTCAACTTCCCTAGTATTTTTATGGGAGGGACACGTAATTCCGACAACGTCTCGATTTCCTTGTACTCATTTGGTTTGAATGCTCCGACTTTGTAGTGTCCGTGAAGGTCATGTGGACGTTCGTGATTATGACGGCAATCCATGTTTGGATTCATATGCCACAATTCTTCGGTACGGTTGCAGTTAAAAACTACCTTGAAAGGGCAATTCGCTTTCCTTGTCATTGTCTTGTACCTTTTATCCGTCTTCCCGGGCTTTCGAACTTGTTTCTTCGTGTGTCTTCTCACCAAGGTGCTTACCCCACTCCTCTCACAAACCATCACTAACCGCCATTCATAGCTTTCCCTACCTTTTACGAGCACGCCCATTATTCTCTTTGCATGTTCTACGATCCAATCTCGGTATTCGTCTCTACTTTTCCAAGTCTACATAATCAAATCGAAACAACTAAGAATTTGAAATACAATGGGGTTGACTAAAAGAGAAGAGCGAGGTAAAAAAAACCTACCAAGCCGAGAAAAGGTAGATAATGATCTCTAGTATCTTCGTGAATGGTTTGTAAGGGATCCACATCTTCGGCGGTTGTTTCAATACCACCCGGAACAACCTACAAGAGAGAAACACATGTAAGCATGCAACATTCGGCCTTTATTTTGGCTCATAGTGCCAGCCGAATTAACATTCGGCTGGCACGATAACTCATGTTAGAAGCCGAATGTACATTCGGCTGTTAAAATTTACAAGCCGAATTAGCATTCGGCCCCTATTATGAGAGCTTTTACCAGCCGAATGTGACGCTGTAAAATAAGAATCCAAGTTCTTATTCAGCAGCCTACATTCGGCCTCTATTGGTACTTAGGTTAGCAGCCGAATGCGGATTCGGCTGCTAAAGTTTAGAGGCCGAATGTGTGAATATATTTCGAAAAAAAACAACATTCGGCCCCTATTATGGCAGCCGAACTTTTCTTCGTCTTGAACATTCGGCTGCCATAATAGGGGCCGAATATGGCGCTGGTGAGACATAAAAGTCTCACCTTTAGCTCGATTTCGGCCATAAAACATGAT
>JAJJMA010303070.1:0-15375 GCA_023529015.1 Papaver nudicaule | reverse complement strand
CTTCCTGGATGCGAGACACGTGGTCCGAGGGGTTTTTACTCCCTACATTTATTGTGTTCCTGTAAGAATCCATCGTAGGGGCTGCACCATAACAGAAAGTCCAGACGAAGAATATTACCTTCTGTGGTATTCTAGGATTCCACACACTTTTATACGGAAACATGATAATGCCTTCTTCTTCTTGTGCTTTATAGCATTCCTTCACAGAGAAGCCTTTACTCCCAGCAGTCCATATTCTCTGATCATCTCCCCTATCACCAGTCAGTATAGGTAGTGAATTCAACATATGTGCCACCTCCACAATCTCTGCATCCTTGAGTCTTCTTCTAAAACCAAAATCTCAACTACCCATTGAACCTTTTACCTGCATCTCCTACATAGTTGAATCTTTTTTCTCACTTAATCTAAATAAAGATGGAAATGAATGCATTGGTGATTCCCCATTTAACCATTTGTCTTTACAGAATAGAACTATGTCTCCTCCATTCAGCTGAACTCTAGAATTCTTCTCCAGATCTTCGTTAGTTTTTAAAATGCCAGCCCACAGACTTGTTTTGACTGCCATATTGCTTGAAAGAGGAAAATAAGATTTTGGATTGCCTCCAAATTTCTCATTAATAACTCTCCTCCGGAGTGGCTTCTCTTCATCTCCATACCTCCAAATCCACTTTGCATGTAAAGATTTATTCATCAATTTTAGCTTCCTAATACCAACCCCTCCACTTTCTTTTGGTAAACACACTCTACTCCATCTTACCCAACTTCTCTTTATCTTCTGATTTGTATAGCCCCATAAGAATTGCCTCATAATTTTGTCCATCTGCTTTTCCACTAAATTTGGAATCTGAAACAAGGATAAGTAGTAGACAGGCAAACTGCACAGTACATGTTTTATCAACATTAGCCTTCCACCCTTAGAAAGATATCTTCTCTGCCAAGTACTTAGCTTCTTTTGAAACCTCTGCAAAATCACATCCCACACTCCAGCTGACTTAGACTTACTTCCCAAAGGTATACCTAAGTATTTCATAGGTATACCCTTAGGAATGTTTATGGTATTCGCCTTATTAGAATGTGGGCGTCCAACTCAAAACCAATTGGAAATGAGTGGAGTGACCCATAGGATTATTAACTGCAGGATCTTAGAGTGCCCATATAATGTGGGAGTAATAATCTCAACACACCCAGGTCATGAAAATGGGTCATCTTCTTTGGTGATTAAACCTAGGTCTGCTATGAGAAAATTACATTCTTAGGTGAGACTGAAAAGGGGGTTGTTTTGGCTGCTGCATATTGTTTTTATATAAATTAACAACTTATAACTGTCAATTGAAAATTTCTAAAGCACAAACTTGTTTGTTGATCATCAAGTTCATAACTTTGTTCTTTTAGATTGTTTTTGTTGGATTATAAGAAATTGACATGCTTGATGTTGTTTAAGATTTGAGTTGTGCATTTGGGGGTTTACGATTTCTACTGTCATAGTAAGTAAAAAAATTGATTGGAAGAGAGATTTTATTAGCTTAAGAACAATATACAAGAGCTACAAGCAGTAGCAAAAAACAAAAAGAAAAGAAATCAATCAAAAACATTGTCCCAATTGAACACAGTGCCACTAAAATTCAGATGAACTCTCTTTCCATATGCAGTAGCCCAAGCAAGCACCATTGCTTTCGCATCTGAACCCAAATCTGCATCTGTCTTGAAGCTGTGTTTCTTGTCGAAAAGTCTAGCATTCCTTTCACACCAAAAAACCCAGGTGACTGCTGCAGGAATTAAAGGCCAAACGAGTTTGCCTGAAGGAGATAATGTGTCTGCATACCAACAATGCACAAGGTCTGAAATCGAACTTGGGAAAGTCCATGTCCAGGTTGAAGGTAAGTCATACCAAGTAAATGTATATGAAGGTTTTTTGTTAGCTAGATTGGGTGTTTGCTCATAAGAATCGATGTACAATATGATGTTTAGTAGTGTTCAATTGGTATGAATATCCCTATCTTGAATGGTTAAATAGTAGTTGCTATTATTTGATTTGATGCTTAAGTTTTGTCGTCTCATTTTATTATCTGGGGTTTTTACTTGTAGATACAGTTAGTAATCTGTGATTATATGGTCATTTCAAATGTAAAACTCGTCTGTATTGTACCTATCATCGGGGTCCAAGTCCTGTAAGAGTCTTTTATTGTGCAAGTTTTTATATTTCATATATTTACAAATATGATTTTGTAAATTCGCTTAGGGCCCCAAAATTGTTTGGTACAGCCCTGCCATTACATATAAGACTAAAAAATCATAGTCAATATTCTTAACTGTTGAATCATGCAAATGGTATTAATTCCCTGTTAATCTTTGTGCCCTTTTATAAATTGTGAATTTTATCACTAGCAAGTTTGATATTCATCTGTTCATTTATTTAACTTTTTGGCAAGCATCTGGAAACATTTGTATCATCAGTTTACTAGAAACGACATTCATGATTGACAACTTTTAGTTGTACATAAACGTAAGCTACAAGCTAGTGTAAATTTGGACAAATTTAGTCAGAACCAAACTCAGCATTTGCAACCAACTTAAACACCAAACACAAACAAAACCAACATATATAAATTGAAATCAACATTTCTTTCACAGATCCTGTTTGATGACAGAATGGCGAGGCTATCAAACATGTTGTAACAACAAACTCTTGCACTTAATAGTACAACACCTGGCCTTCTTTTCAAAAAAAAAAAAAAAAAACTAGCTAGACCAAATACCCACAGAGAATAACTTGCAAACAAGATAAAACAAATCATACAAATACAACTCTCAGAGAGAATAACTTGCAAACAAGAGAAAACAAATCATACATATACGACTCTCAGAGCCTGAAATGTGGTAAATCCATGCATCCCTTTAGAGACAACATAATTATTATACTCGTCAACAATGGTATCTCTGTATCTAGGAGGATTGGCTTCTGATAATAATTCCTTGATTGGACCACAGTACAATGATTCCCCAAGGGCACGGAAGAAACATCCAACCGATATTCGAGGGCCTTCACGGTTCGCCAGTACTCTATGTTCAACACTTACATAACGATCGTTGGACAGAATCTGCGACAAGTGGAAATACATTCAAAAAATTCTTTTCAAATTCAGCGACGGGTAGCTATGATGTACATCATATAAATATAAAATTAAGATTGTTTACTTGCCTGTAAGAGATCACCGATGTTGACGACAAAGGAGCCAGGAGGAGCAGACACATCCATCCATTGATTCTGATGACATATTTGCAGTGCACCAACACTATCGCCTGAAGGTCTTAACAATAAGGTGATGAAAGTTGGATCAAAATGTTCAGTTGTGCCCATAGTAAGTTCTGGTTGAGGGCACCTTAGATAATAATGGCAAACCATGGAGTATTCAAATGTTATATCTCTGTACATGTAAATTGAAAAAGAGAAAAAAATGTGCATATATACCTGAGAAGAAACCCCATTTCTCAGATGCATCTCTAATTTGTTCAATACCATTTTCCGGTGCTCTTTGTCGTACTTTTTCTCCTGGCCTCCAAGGTCTATAGTTGGAATTTTGTAATGGGATGGATATTGGCTTCTCATTACGGATCAACTAGGCATCAACTAGGCCCTTCACACCGGCCTTTGTTTCATCGAATGCTTTCAGCTCTTTCATTCGATCATAAGCTTGCGATGGAACATTTTCATCGCTGTTGAAATCCTGAATTACCATAATTTCTTGCTTATATAATTTCACAGGCAAGATATTTATATATTTTTCTTAGTGTAGTAGAGCTTATGTTTTTTTGACAGCCTAACTAGAAATAGACGACGATATATATAGGAGAAAAGCATACGAAGAGATGACAAAGTCTTTACATTTTATTAAGCAAAAATAACAAAGCTTAACTAACATTCCAATAATGGAAATAACATATATAGAGAGGCATCCAACAATGGAAATAACTAATAGTTTAACAAAGAATGGTTCCCACGTGATAATAATAGTTATATAAGCGCGAGAATGGTTCCCCTTTGATAGTTATTGAAATACATCCATCTAATTTACTTTGAAAACCGGCTTACAAAATTGGGGTGCCCAAAACTTATACTCCCTCCATCCCATATTAGTTGAGCTAGTTCTCTTTTCATTTTATCCTATTTTTTGACTAAAATAAAAAGGGAACTAGCTCAATTAATATGGGATGGAGGGAGTATATATTTCACATATTCAGAATATCAGGCGATGCAGGACTGTTCTCAACAATACATGCCTAATGCACTCGTGGGCTCTCAAAAGAGGTTGACAAATTGTAAGCTTATCTAAGGAGGAGCCGTGAGTTTGGCACATTGCCAATGGTAGGCCATGGTTTCCGTTTCTCGACATTGGTAACTTGGTCCAATCTAGCGGGGGAACCGAGATTTCAGATCAGTGGACAATAAATGCATAATCATCTATATTTCAGTACCAATTTCATATACATAATTGTAAGTTTTTGTGCAAATTAGTTTGTATGTTGTCATTTATTTTATTTTTTTATTAGGTATATTTCTAAATAAGAGTTAAAAAAAAAACTAAAAAAACGATGAAAAATGAATTGATACGGGTGCCCAAAAAAAGAACTTGGCAACTGAAACTTCTTAATATTTCAATTAAGGGTAAACAACAACCAAAAGAGCTTTGAGGATCTGTCTTTTCTGAGCTGACTCTCCAACACCGATTCTCCAACTTCAACACCTTATCTAACATGGAATCCCTTCTGAATTTCTTCAACAATGGCTAGTTCTAGAGTTTTCTCTCTTGTTTTTAGCTTAGGTTCTTCAACTAGGCCATGCAGGTCCGTATTCTCGAGTTTCAACACTGGTTCACTCGGTTTCCCACCTTGCATGTTGTTTTCTCCTCAAACAACCAACGGATTCTTCGCTACCTGTTCCATCTTGAGCCCCTAACTGCTTGCGTACAATCTAATCTCAACCTTTTACCGGCTTTGTGCTTTGGTTCAGCCTCTATCCTTGTCAATTGTTGAGCTTCTACTCCATGAAGTTCTGTTTTTTATTCTATTTTCTCCTCAAAAGCTCACGCATGTTTTATCATTCTGCCACATTCCTTATTCACTCCAGTCGAGAGAATATACTTTGATGATTAAAGATAAATCCCACTCCAATCAACAATATTCTTCTCTTTTATCTTCTTCAACTCATCATTCTCTCCATGTTCTGAGTGATAAAAAGAAGGTTCTCAACAACTCCCTGAATTCCACTTATAACCCATACAAAAGTAGAAGATTTAGAAACAAAAAAAGAAAACCAAATCCCAACAGTACCCTCAAAGATTCTTGCATACAACAACTTTCACGAAATATGTCTAACCTTTTGCACAATAAAGATCTTTTGCATGCAGATGTACGTGTGTTCTCTGGCAACAACATCACAAATTTGAATGTGCAAAGGGTTCTTACTACTACCTGGAGTTATGAAGATCATGCATGTGCAACCTACACAAAAAAACAGGTATATTTCAGGTTACTTTGCAACACAAGGAACATAAGACTAGTTATTGCTCAATAAACTTGGATGTGGTCTAGTTTTTCTTGTTGAAGATTGGGATAATTATGTCAAGCACCCTACCATATGTTTTCTGAAGGCTTCTTTTTGGCTTCAATTTTTGGGTCTTTCAGATTCCCTTAGGAATGCTGAGAACCTAAATGCGGTGATCAAACACAGTAACACTGGTATTGGTTTAGAATTTCATCCTAAATTAAACCCCCCTCGGGTAAGAATTCAAATTCCCCTTTCTAATCCAGTTATGCCAGGTTTCTCTATGGAAGTGAGTAGAAAACATGTTTGGTGCCAATATGTTTACTTGAACCTCCCTATCACTTGTTTCAACTGTGGGTTTATGGACCATTCAGAAAACCAATGTACTGCTGATATTTCTAGGCTTAAAACATTCTTTTCAGATTTCCCCTTTCATAAGCTTAATAGCAGCATGAGAAGGTTTAGCATAGATACTCTTCAACTTTCTCTCTCCCAGCCAACTGTTGATATCACAATGCAACCTGCAAGCTCTTCTAACTCATCTACTCAAGATAGTGAAGTCATGGACTTGGATACTCCACCTTCCCCAGCTACTAGCTCACAACCTGCAGTCCCAACTTCATTAGCTTCAAACATGGCAACATATGCATGGAAACCAGTTCATAATAAGCTTGTTAAAATCCACCCGACTGTACATGTTCCTCCTTCCTCTGCTTTAGGGCGTCCGACTAGATTTGCCATTGGAAAGGCCAAAGAGCAACTAAATTCAGCTTCTACAAACCACTTGAACAGGTTGTACAGATTGAAGTTGCAAAGGGAAGGGAAAATGAATGCAAAAGGTATTACAGATGCTATTCTCAAAGGGGTACCTGCAACAAACCTTGGGCCTGCCCAAGTAGACATTCATCATTCCTTGCCAAATATATCCTTCTCAATGGGCGGGTCACAACCCTGGCCGGAAACAATTGGACTTTAATCCTCAACTGGGAAATCTACCTCAGTTTTACCTCAAGGACTACATTAGCAACATCATGAATTATCTTAAACAACTTTGAAGATGCACATATTTTTTGGCAGGTATCCATGGTTAATGGTGCTCCTTCAGTGGTGGTCAACTATAGTCACAAGTAAGGGTTCAAAAACTAGCTCACTTCAGAACCAGTTCCTCCTTCACCAGCAATTCCAACACAGCCATTACAACCATTGAACATACATGATGCTGCCATCCCTTCCTTCACCTGCGACAACCAATTCAATTGCATCTGAACCAATCAACTCCAGCTAAATCCCCACTCAACAAGCTCCTCCGGATGTTATCACCTATTCCAGAATAACCATATACTCGGATGTAGTTCTTCTTTCTCCACCAGCAAAACCAAGGAAAATCGAACAACAACAATGTCAGCTTGGTGAAAGTTCCAATACTCTTCTCCATCAACAAGAACCTACATTGCGAGTACCAAGTTTTCGAAAACCAAGATCAAAGAGACCTTTCTGCTCATCCTCTGACAGGTCGAATTCTAATGATGAATTGCATGAAGATGAAGAAACTGCATTGGATGTGCTCTCTTCAGGAATGCGAGTGTCTGGGAGCCAGCACTCGCAAGACCAATGATCGTGTTAGGAGTGAACTATCAGAGGTCACATCCAACCCTGATAGTTTTTTTTGGAGTGGTCGCATACTCCACCTTGGATGCTGCTCATGGTTGGATGTTTTCACCTCATCAGAAACATACGTTTTTTGGGTAGTTTCAGGAAGGCTCAATGTTTGGAGTTTCATGGTTGCTGGTTTTTGGTTCTTATCAAACGTCTGGACCTCTCTTGTAGGTTGTCCAATAAGAAGGCCTCACAGTCTTCGCACCATGCTTCACTGTGGTGTTTAGGTAGTTCATTTTATCTTTTGTCGCTCAAGTCTATCAGCTTAGATATTTTAGATATAGTTGGGTGGTCTTCTCGCAATTAGGTTCGTTCAATTCTATACACTGTCATGCTTATATGGTCTGTAACACTAAACTTTTGTAACTGTCTCGCTTAATTAGTTACATAAATCGACCTCTCTTTTAAAAAAAAAAGAAAATAATGCAAGTACCCAAGCCCAAGTATTCAAGGCCGAACGTCCGAAGAATGGAATGCAAACAAGTAGCAAAAGGGGAAGAAATGAATAAAATGTCCTAGTCGGTCTGACATAAGGTGTTGGAATTAGCCGATTAAAGGGGCATACAAAATTGTGAAGGTGAAATAATCGTTTTGAATCTGAGAAATATTGCGGGCAGTCAAGAAATCGTTAAGGGGCATACAAAATTTTCCTTCCTAATTCTACGACCAGCAGCTATATTTTGGTGAGTCATTGGCGATATATTTCGAGGCTCGAGCACAGCCACAAACACTTCTAATGTTTTTGATACTCTCTTCGTCCCATTTTGTTAGTACTAAATCAAAAAAATAAGAAGACCGAATGAATTTTCTACTGTACCCTTATCAAATATAGAGATTATAAATGAATTTCTAATTCTAAGTAGGAAATAATAAAGAGAGAATAAATTACTTTATTTTTAATAAATAAAAAGGAAAAGAATATATTTACAATTAAATTAAATATTGTTAAAGTAATAAGTAATACTAATAAGTATTTTTTGGAAAAGTAATAAGTAATAAGTAATACTAATAAATATTTTTTGGAAATGGGAAGCCTTTGAAGTTGCACCGGACATCTGTTAATCATCTTGAAATCTTTTTTTTGTATTGTTTACTTTTGTACCCTGTGATTCGCCGGTTGGCCTGTCAATGTTTCTCTTGTATTATAAAAAGGGCTATTTAATGTTGGGTACCCAGAAAATGTCCAAATAATAGTGCGTTGATGCCCAAAATTTCAAATATTAAGCTTTGGTACCTGGATTTGACGAAGACCGTCAAGTCAAACCGTTAACTTAACACCGGTTAGATATATAATTAAAATGATTAATATATATTTTTTTTAATTAACGGTGTGAGCTCTCTGTATATACGTGATTTAATCCTGCGGTCAAAAGTGATTGATCAACGACGAGAATGCAAACACAAACACCTACCATTTTCCTCTTCTGATTTACTTACTCCTCTCCAAGAACAGCTAAAAAAATCTCTTCAAGAACCAAACCAACAATTAAACACTCCAGATCATATTTCTTATCCAAGAGAAGATTTCATAAATGTTTATGATCAATTGGTAATTTCAAATTCATAATATCAGTAAATCACAAAAAAAATAAAACCCATCCTAGTTTCTAAATCTCATCTTGAAACAATGCTAAGAAGTAAAAACCCTAACCTAACAAATACCAGAAGTATATATCTCCACCCTCTTTAAGGCGCTCAAGAAAATCTTGAAATTGGTTAATCAATTTTTGGTTGGCGCACAAGAATTTGGTTCACGCACAGTGAATGGTGGAACGTCTGATTACTGATTTCCCACTTCTATGAGCCATTAGATCAAGTAGGGGCGCCAGACTAATAAATACTGTTTATAGGGACTTAATTGAAAATACTTCAAAAACCAATATTTACGATAGCGCCAATTTCATGAAAATGGAAATAAACGTTTTAACATTCATACCGGTAAAAGAATGTAACAACGGTTTTTATCGTGCAAAGCACGTGCTCACTGCTTGTGTACTTAAAACTAATGACCGCATCAATTTTAGAGAGGAAAAAAGTCGATTTAGAAACATAGGTTAAAATTGGAAAATGGGTTTTGATTTTTCGGTTTACGATGAAATTAGAGATCAGAGAGGCATGAGAAGAGAGGGTAAGATGAAAAATTGGTTGATTAAATAATGGGTTTTGTAGGGAAATATAACGCAGAAAAACAAAATTAATGGTAGCTGTGTGGTGGTGGAAGTAATGGTGGGGCGGAGTAAAGTAGAAGAAGTGAAGAACATGTTAAATTCGACCCTACATCTATGATTTAACGGTATATACGATTGGTCGTTCGTAAATGTTATCGGTATTAGGGATAAAAAGGTAGTTTTTGACGTTCTGTTAGAGAAATGTTAATTAGGTTAGGTCAACAGATTGAGTTGACGGTTTCTGTCAAATCTGGTACCAACGCTTAATATCTGAAATGTTGGATACCAACACTATTATTTGGTCATTTTATGGGTATCAAACATTAAATAGCCCTAATAAAAATAATGTGTTTGTTCAAAAAAAAAAAAATAGTGAATAAATATTGGTATTACTAATATTTTTTTCCTTTTTTTTAACGTTTAATAAAGGTCTGTACTCCTGTCACAAGCGAAAAGCAACAAGCAAAACAACCAATCTTCTTAATTTTTATTTTTTATTTTTTATTTTTTTATTTATTTTAGGTGATGGAGTTGGTACGACCACATCTTGAATGATAGTTGGTATGACAGTGGATCATTAATTAACAGAAAAGAAGGGATTTTTAATAAAGTAGCCCCTTTTCAAATGTGTTTCATAATGTGACCTCGTTTTTTTCAGAATTTATTTTGTAGGCTTTGCTTGACTGTTTTTTTAAGAAAAACAGTAACGGTTGTGAAGTATACACATGGCAGTTAAATATAGTGTTCAAAGACATATTTGTCCTCAGAATCCTCCGGCAAGGACCGAGTTCAGACATAAAATGTTTCTTCAATCTGAAAAAATCCAGTGATGTTCTTCCCTAATTTGAAGAACTCTAATTAATGCAATTCCCAGATTCGATGTCTCTTAACCCCATAAGCCCTTATACATCTCATTCCCTGCAGCAGTGGATTCAATTCCAAAACAAACCCATTTTTATAACATGAACATACATTGAAACGTTTATCGATCACCATCATTCAACCACAAAATCAAACAATAATACATCAGGAAATATCAGCACACATACTCGAACCATTTCTCCATTAACCATTCAATCATATTAAACGCTAAAAAATCAATAAATCTTCAAATCTGCAAGAATTAAACCTTGTGTATAGCGGTTTGTTCTTTTATAAAAACCCATTAACAGATATGAATTAATCCCTCTTCTTCTAACACTGCTTCAATTGAAGCCACAATAAGTGGTTGTTTAGGTTTTCTCTCATCGAACCCCAACTTCCCCTAAATCAGTACCATTGCAAAATCTAGATAACAGAACCCCAAAACGAAAACAAAGAAACATCATAGATTCAGAAGAAAACCCAAAATATAAACTCACTGAAACTCATCGGACCAAATTTGATTAAAACCCAAATCGAAATCAAATTATCAAACCCTAAATCAAAACCTAAAGTAACAAAAACAGAAAATTGGCAATCAAAAAATCAATCAAACATGAAAAGAAAAAACACCCAGAAAGAATTCGTACACGAATTAAAAGAAATTTGAGTTTTTTCAACTGGTTCATCATTTATCCACCATTGTTGGCGAAAAAGTGAAGAGAGGAGGACGCTTCTCTTTTGTTCGACAGTTCAACTAATAAGGGTTTGCAAGGCTATCTTGGTAATTTTGACACTTAAATGTGTCAAAGTCAGTCTGGTTTGACTATATTGGTGGGTCCCTATAACTTTACTAACGGTGGGGCTACTTAATAAATTTAGAAAAAAACAGGGTTACTTTAGAAAACTGGATAAAGTTGTTAGGGCAACGAGCAAAACAACCAATCTTCTTAATTTTTATTTTTTATTTTTTTATTTATTTTAGGTGATGGAGTTGGTACGACCAATGTAGTTAATCTCGGTTTCGGTCTTGTCTCGGTCGGGGACCAGGACACTGGGACAAGATTGTTTCGGTGAGATTCTCGGTAAAATTTCGGAGGGTATCTCGGTATATAGTAATAATAATTTTTAGTATCATTTTATCAAACACCTTGTGTGCAGAAAAACAGTTATGAGAGGCTATGTTTGGGTTGTATTCGCGCCTCCTTTTAATGCTCTCCTTCCCTTCAAATTTGACCATGAGAACAACCAAACACTCGTTACCATACACAAATTCTCAAACCACTTCAATCTCAACCATACAACCACCAAAAATCATTGGCAAGGTGCTACTCAAGTCTGTTTTTCCTCTTAGGAACTTTTCAAAAACCTAGCCCTTGTCCATCTTGCTGCCATCTTCGAATCAAACAGAAACCCATGTTTATATTACACGGTTGCCTTCGAAATCAAGTGTTGAAACTCATATATACAAAACCAGCACAACACCGTACCATCCCTATCCTTTCTCTTTGTAGTAGGTTCTTTGTTTCTCTTCTTGTCATCCTGACTTAACTATTCTTCATAATTCTTCTCTTATTTCTCCTCTTCAGATGAGTCTCCCACCATTTGATTTCCCCCCCAATACAAAAATGTAACAGTCAGTTCATGAAAAACCCAACTTAGAAATAGCTAAGATAAAGTGTGAATCAAGAACGAAGAAATTGATAGTTCAGAGTTATACAAGTCAAATTCCCGTAAAAAAAACTTAAATCGCTGTCTCGTCTCGGCTAAATCTCGGCCGATAGAAGCGAGTTTCTCGCTGAGATATCGGATCGCTGTTATCGGAAGGTTCGTCTCGCTGAGGTGCCGAGAACGAGAATATCGGCGAGATCTCGGCCATATCGGCCGAGATCGACTACACTGGGTACGACCATATCTTGAATGATAGTTGGTATGACGGTGGATCATTTAACAGAAAAGAATAACATTAGAATAGATGATGGATCAGTGAGGTGCATTCTCGATCCTTCGCTACAGTACACACTATTGAGAAAGCTTCCAAACTCCAAAAAATAAAATAAAAATAAATTAAAAATCCGCTTCCCCATGGAACTTTTCTTTTTTCAAAAAGGTAGTATGTTTCACTGATACAGATTCAGATACGCTGTTGATATCAATTATTACCCTTTTCAATTAAAAAAATTGTAAATTTCCATGGAGTAAACTCTTCTGAAAATATGTTTTATAGTATTTCTACTAGTGACTTGAACAACCACAATACCAGGAACGAATTCCTGATATCAACTGCATGCCTCACACATACAAGTCATAGTGTGAGGATGCATCCCCTAACTGCGATTAAGCAGTTGGAGTGTGAGCACTAGACTCACACGGGGTGTTGATTGTAGAGTGGTTGCTAGAGACTGATTCGGGTTGAGAGTTTTTCCTACCCTCGTCATTTCCTCTTGAACTTTGCACGTTTTTCAACGCTCCTTGAATTGCTTCAGGGCTTTGTTTATTCTATTCATGTCGGCTTGAAGCTTGTTTACAACTTTCCTATTTCCCTTAAGGAGCCGACACCTTCCTTGGACATGTCCAGTTTTTCCACAGTACTGGCAATTCTTGGATGGATTTCTATCTGAGTTTTAGCTTTCTCAGGTACACCTTTGTGTTTTTCATTAGATGGAAGACTGGATCCAGCCATTATGAAAGTATTGTTCTTGGTGTATGTGTTACTATTGAACCCTAACCCATTGGTGTTTCCAAAGGTCTTTTGACCAAATAACATTGCTGCTACTTTATCCGAGCTACCAGATAACCTTTGGAGATCATCTTTTAGAGCATCAATTTCTCTATCCTTTAGAGATAAAGTTGAGGAGAGATCATCACTTAATTTCTCAAGTTCTTGATCTTTCAGGAGAAAAGTTTTCTCTACCTTTTCAAGATCAGATTTTAACTGATTGTTTTCTTGATCAAGGTTCTCGATTTTATTGATCAACTGATGAATTAATATGTTTTTCAAATCATTATGTTTAGATCGTTCATCTGAATTCATGCTTGTCAGGCATATCATCGAATCGAGCGGAGAGAGCATTATCCCTTTTATAGTATTCCTTACTAGGGCATATGTGTTTCATGTGTCCAAAGCCTCGACACTTGAAACACTGCACATCAGCAAGATCATGCTCATCCCGGTCGGGATTAGGTTTCAATGCTGGTAAGGATGTTCTGCTCCTGAATTGCCTGTCTCTTCTAGATCTGAGAAGATCTTTCAGTTGTTGGGTAATCAGAGACAGTTCAGTGTCCACTTCTTCATTGTCTAGGTTTTCACACTCATCATCGCAAGACAACTTCAGTGGAGAGGAGGTGCACGGAGTGCTTACGGCTTCAAAAGCGATAGATTTTGGTTTATCTTTTCGCTCATGATCGAAGATTTTTAGCTTGGTAACAAGGTCACTTCTTGTTATCTCTAAGCCGTAAACTTCTTGGATGGCATGTTTCTTTGACTTGTACCTTGAGGGTAATGACCTCATAATTTTACACATAATGTCCCTTTCAGGAATAGCTTTACCTAAGGTGTGACAGGCATTCACTATCTCAGAAAATTTGTGGTTAAATTCTTCAAAGGTATCATCCTCAAGCATTTGAAGGTTTTCCCAGTTAGACATGAGGTTTTGAATTCTAGCTTCTTTTTCTGCTGAATTTCCTTCGAACACGTTGCTTAATCTATTCCAAGCCTCGTGAGAGGTTTCACATGTGGCCACGTGATGGAAAAGATCAGGTGTAACTGCATGAATGATAGCATTAAGCCCATCATAGTTTTGCTTGGCTGCGAGTGTTTCCACGTCATTATAAACCGCTATGTCTTTGAGGACAGATACACCATTAACTTTAACAGTTGTTGGTGTATATCCCTTTGACATAAACCCAAGTTTTAAAGTCCCGGGCTTGCAAAAATGAAGTCATTGCAGTCTTCCACCATAGGTAGTTTGTGCCATCAATCTTTGGTGGTACGTTACAAGCTCTAACGCTTTGGTCCATAGCTCACAAGCCGCGATAAACACAGACAATTACGTCCTTAATGTGTTCACCGGCTCTGATACCAATTGGAAAAGAAGGGGTACCGAAATACAACCAACTTTTCGTTTGGGCTCGTGAGACTTATGGTCAGATCTGGACGATCTCAAAAATCAATATCCAGATCCGTTAACCTGAGTTTGGATCACAGATGGTGTTACAATCCCTTCAACCCGTGCTACATAAATACATCTCCAACAACAGCAGCAACAACAGCAACGGCAACAACAACAACAACAACAACAACAACAACAACAACAACAGCAACACCAGCAACAGCAGCAACAGTAATGAAACTGCTTCAGTTGACAGAATTCCAGTGATCCCAGGAATTGTTTGTTTTGAGGATCCAAATAGTGACAGTCAAATGGTTCTACTCTTCAATCGAAAGAGAGAAACTGTGGCTACAGGGGTTGTCATTTATGGTAAACAAGGAGAGTTCTGCCACAACCTTAAACTCTACGAAGATGAGCGAAAGATTCGAGTTGAAGAAATTTTTGACCCAAACTGCCCTATACCTGACCGTCCTCAAGGTGATGATAAAAATTTTCTTGGGGATCTTCTGCTAGGTGAATGGGTTGTTTGGCCAGTGTCGCGCATGGAGTTCCTGCCCCCTTTTCTAGAGCAGCTTAATTAGGTACTTCTGCTTATAATACTCTTTTGTGCAGCAGCTTAGGTAGTCTGTTTGCTTATATATACTCTTTTGTGCAGCAGCTTAGGTAGTCTGCTTGCGCTTTTGTGCAGCAGCTTAGGTAGTCTGTTTGCTTATATATACTCTTTTGTGCAGCAGCTTAGGTAGTCTGCTTGCTCTTTTGTGCAGCAGCTTAGGTAGTCTGCTTGCTTATAGTATAAAGTATACTTTTTGTGTATAAATGGAAATCAAATGAGAAATGTAAATGGTTTTGAACCAGACTTTTTGTGAATGAAAATTGCATATTTTGAAATGAAAATTGCATATTTTGTTATTTGAATTTCCAGGTGACCGGAATCTGGCACCTTCAGGTGACCGGACTGACACATCCGGTGACAGAACTGACATAAATCCCGGTGACACGTGTCGTCCTTGTGTTGGATAGCTCGGTGACACGTGTC
>JAJJMA010303067.1:0-15485 GCA_023529015.1 Papaver nudicaule | reverse complement strand
CCATGACTTTTCTCAATGGGAAAACACGATTCCTTTACACGAATCCCCTTAGTCCGCGCCAATGTTTGGGAGCGAATAAATTCACACCCGAAACACGATTGATTGATGATGATAAATTGATGATGTTTTACCCTCCGCTTGAATAAATTGATGAATAAGATGGGGAGGAACCTGCAAAACAAACAAAAAGGGCTCCGACGCCCAAGTAAGTATGAGATTTAGGTGCAGGAGTTTTTAGGGTTGGATGATCATACCTTTTGGGGATTAGATCCCTTGTATTTATATAGACAAAAGACTTGGTTGGGAAGACATCTAGAAACTTCTAGACTCTTCTTTGGGCCTATTAGTGGGCTTTGGGCAATTTATATAGGGTACACACATCGCCCCCTCTTAACGTCCAACTTGTTGTGGGGTTAAGAAGTTCGGATTCCCTTTTGTACTAAGGGACCGCCCCCAAGCATGAGTTATAGTTGCCGTAGTAAATCGTAATTCGCCCCCATTGTTTGTGAAGATATTGCAAAGACGCCCCCAACTGTACCTGCAATAAAATTTGCTCGTTTGCTAGGCGAGACTTTTTGCCATGTAATGGTCTTTTGATGTTCGTGAGCTAGACGAGACTTGAGTTGAGTCTTTGCTGCTTGGCAAGACTTTCGTTGTGTACCTTGTATCTTTGAAGGCTTTTGTAGTGTGATTGCATCTTGGCAAGGCTTTTTGCTCGCAACATAACAAGGCTGAAGCGCTGGCCGCTTGGGCTGTCTGGCTGTTTGCTTGTGTTGAGTACGAGACTTTGGACCAACCAGGATTGTTGGGCTCGCGGTTGAGACGGGACTTCGTGCTTGTACTGATACAAGTCTTTATACTCACGTGCAAGGCGAGGTTTTATGCTTGCAATAAAAGCATGGCTTAAGTGCTCACGTGCAAGGTGAGGCTTTGGTTGCTTGCGATGTGATACAAGGCTAAACATTGAAGGGGTCTGGGCAGTAATCTACACCATACTGTGGGGAATAGAAAGACGATTCTAACGAGCCAAAAATCACTCAATTCGGATGAGAAACGAAGAAGATATTGACGAAACAAGAGTGTGAAGGTGCGCGCGTGTGACAGATGACGTGGTGCTGACTGTACCAGATACGATGACGTGGTTAAAAAGACAGCCCAGGTTCGAACACATGGCAGGCTGACTGGACCATTTTGATGACGGGCATCGTCCGCTGGACTACCGATGAGGTGGCATAAATGACTGGACACGAGTGGGTGACGTGGCACGTCCACTGGACCACCTTTGACGACGTGTCGGTGTACATTACTCAGATGTGTATGATGTGTCACTGCTGATTCAGCGAGTTTACTGACTGGCTGTGCTGGCTCACCTACTTACGCTGACATGGCGTTGCTGACTCAACAAGTCCTGCTGACGTTGTCAAGTGACGCAGACGCTGACTCTGTAAGCCTGTGGAGCACTGAATCGATGCTGGATAAATGGCTGGATGAAATCTGACGGCCAGGTACAGCTATACTCGATCGGACGGACCAGATTAGCTGGATATGATGCTGTAATTTGGCTGGACATGAGGCTATTCCAGATGGACGGACTGATTGGCTTGATCTTTTCTGGACGGGCAGGATTGACGTTAACGTTGTTCCGTTGGATCTGAAGCCAGACAACAGGCTGTACACGGCTCGAACAACACGTGTTGGTTACATTATCTGCAACGCTTTCTTCTGTTGCAAGATCTAGGGTTTTCTGCGACGTTTTAAGGCGTTTTTCGCGACGCTTTAATTTCTTCTGTGGCCTTTACTGCTACAGTGTTTCGCGATTTATTCAAAAAAAAACCTATTTTTTTGTGGATTCATGCACGAATTCACTTTCCATGACTTTTCTCAATGGGAAAACACGATTCCTTTACACGAATCCCGTTAGTCGGCGCCAATGTTTGGGAGCGAATAAATCACACCCGAAACACGATTGATTGATGATGATAAATTGATGATGTTTTACCCTCCGCTTGAATAGATTGATGAATAAGATGGGGAGGAACCTGCAAAACAAACAAAAAGGGCTCCGACGCCCAAGTAAGTATGAGATTTAGGTGTAGGAGTTTTTAGGGTTGGATGATCATACCTTTTGGGGATTAGATCCCTTGTATTTATATAGACAAAAGACTTGGTTGGGAAGACATCTAGAAACTTCTAGACTCTTCTTTGGGCCTATTAGTGGGCTTTGGGCAATTTATATAGGGTACACACAAACTCCTTTTAGGGTACAGAAGATGTGGTACACTCATGCTGATTTTATGAATATGGTGTCTACAGCTTGGAAGATTAAAATTGAAGGTTCCTATGTCTTTGTTTTTATTTCTAAGTTGAAACATCTGAGAGAAGTGATGAAGAAATGGAATTGGCATACTTTTGGGGATGTACACGCAAAACTGAAGGAAGCTGCTTTTTTTTTTGGGCCTGCTCTTTTGAGATTTGATGAAGATTCTTTCAACGTGGTGAAGGCTGAGCTTCTTAACACTGCTAAGTTTCATGTTAAGGAAGCTAGAATGGTGGTTGCTAATATGTATAAGGAAAAGGCCAGAATTAATTGGATTGAGTATCGGGATGCTAATACTGCATTTTTTCACAATTGTATTCGTATGAGACGCAGTGCTAACACCATAACTGAGTTGGTGGACGAGCACGATAATGTTGTTACAGACCAAACTAAGCTTAAGGAGCTTACTGTCAAGTACTATGAATCAAAGTTCAATGGTGTTGTTCAGGTAATTGATGATGATATTTTTAACGTGCAGCATGAGACTATAACTGAGTCTGAATCAAGGAGTATAGATCTGATTCCTGACTTTGAAGAAATCAAGAGAGTTGTATTTGATTTGGGAGCTGATAGTGCACCAGGGCCTGACAGGTTTCCGGGTAGTTTTTACCGTCAGTGTTGGGATATTATTCATATGGATCTACACAGGGTTGTTACATCTTGTTGGATTTCTCGTAAAATTCCAAATGGTGTTAATAACAGTTTCATTATTCTTTTTCCAAAGGAGAAGGGTGTGAATACTTTGAAGAAATTTCGACCTATTGGCCTCAGTAATTTCTTTTTTAAGAATCCAAGATGTTGCAATTTGCAATTTCTTTTCGACCTATAACTTCAGCTCAATACTATGAATTCTTTTTTAAGCATCCAGTAGATGTTGCAATTTGCATCTAAGTATTGAGCTGAAGTTATAGCTTATTCTCTTAAAATGGCCCTTGAGAAGGAAAATTACTAAAATACCCTAGTTTGCAAAGACTAAGTTACCCTTTCCTTGTAGGTTTACTTACTACAATGCCATCCACTAATTATATCCTAAAACCATTTAAAATCATTTTAAAATTTCCATCTCTCTCTTCTCTTCTCTCTACTTCTATTCTACCTCTTCCACCACAACAATTCATAAAATCCTTTAAACCCACCATGCTAGCTCTACTAATAGTCTACTCTATTGTAGACATATGTATCTTAATCATCATGATTATGACCTTGAAAACTATGGAAGAGAAGCATCCCAAGAATCATCACACACCCCCCACCCCCCAAAATCTGGAGCGGTAGACCAACAAAAAAAAGTGGTCGGCGTGCGTCTAGGGAGGTTTTAATAGATACCCATCATCTTTATTTGTGTGTTTGATTACTCTACTAGGTTAAAAATGATTTTTGTTTTGTTTTTTTCGGTAAACCGAAATGGGTTCGGCTCACAAATCTAACAATAAAATCAAGTCGAACCACTTGTTTTTTCCCAATTTTCAAATGAAAATAGGAACAGTTTGGCTCAAAATTGTACCCTAACTTTTGAGTCGAGCCAAAGAATACTTCTGTCATTTTAGAATATGTGGTTTCTTTGTTGTTGTTTTTTTTATCAAATGGGCCGAAACTTATCCTGTCTTGTCTTTTCTTCTTTCAGAATTGCCTCCACTTAAGAAGAAGGCTTAGGAGAGCCACCAAATGTAGCGGAAATGTCTATTGAAAGGTATTTAATCAATACCCATCATGTTTATTTGATCAATTTTTGAAAAATTTGGTTAATGTTAAATCTAGGTTTTTTTAATTTCATTGAAACTAGGTTTATATGGTTTTCTAGGGTTTTTTGATTAGCAAATGAATAGCCCAATGCTCGTAAACATGTTAATCCATGAACATTGATTACTAATAGAATAAATGAAGGGTAGAATCAATCATTTACATAAAAGATTATGCATGCAGATTTATGGTTCGACCCAGAAAGTAGCTCATGAATGTAGGCCGAACTTTGCACTGTCTTTAGTAAAATTTGTTGATTCTAGGGTTTATTGATTAGCAAATGAATTGATCAATGCTCGTATACATGTTAATGCATTGAACTTGATTACTAAAAAACAATTGAAATTGATTCTTGGGTTTTTTGAAGGTTCGGCTAATAATTAATTCATAGAGTTAGGCCGAACTTTACACTGTTCCTGGTAAAGTTTGTTTGTTTGTTGATTTTATTTTGTGTTTATTGATTGAATCTTAGAAATGAAGAGGAAGAATATGAGGAGAAACCCTTATGGATGACACTTGGCACATGTATTCTGGGAATGACTTTTTTTGTCGTTGCAAACCGGATGAGGGGATTGTGATTTTCCTGAATAAATTCTTCCTCGTAGCAGGGAAGGATAAAACAACTTCAATTCCCCTTCTTCCAGATGGTGAGCTCTGTAAGCAACTTATTAAAGACCACTGGATGAATAATCTTGACTTGTTGCCTATCTTGGGACCCTTGTCTCGTGATGGAGCATTTGTAGCTCCAATGACTGGTGATCCATGGGCCACAAATCACCTGGAGTTCCTTTCAAATCATAATGGATTTGGAGATTCAACGACCCAACTTGGGCAATAGGTGCAGGGTGTTACACACAAGGATTTGACCAGGGAATGAAAGGTTTTGTGGTTTACAAGAAGAACATCTTTGTTGCAGGAAGCGATAAGGGAGAATATGAAGTTGTGTTTCTTCCCCAGGATCCTGTACATAGATACAATGTTATGGCATCTCATTGGTGGAAGATGGTACCAACTATGCCAATCTTAGGAGAGATCTCTCGTCCTCTTGTTCGTCCCCCGGGGTACACCGAACGTTTAGGTCTTAACCGTACCTGGAGCACCTTCAAGCTAAGGCAACCAGTATTGAACCTTAACCTTTGACCTTTTTTTGTCGGTTTAATGCATGTTCATTATGTTTAACCAATGGTTTAAGGTGATTTGTTTTAGTTCGGCATGTATTTCATTTGAAGACTATGTTGTTCATGTTAAGTACTTTGGATGTTGGATGTTGGATTTTATGCTACAATTTACAATTATCTATGGTTTTAAGTAATTGGGTTATGCTATTTCTATATTTTGGATAGTGTAAACATTTTTATTTATTTTTTTGGTTTTACTGATACCGGTTCGGCTTATTCGACAGAATTCTATTATAAGCCGAACCTGGGTATGGTACCTGCCATTTTGGAGTTTGTTAGTTCGGCTTATAGTGTTGAATATATCGAATAAGTTAAACCTGGTTATGGTACCTGCAATTTAGACTTTGTTATTTTGGCTAATAGTTTTGAATATATGGTATAAGTCGATCCCTTATTAAAAGGTACAAACGGCTAGTTTTTGAATAAAATAGCCGGTGGAACTTGTTCTCGCCTCCCAATATCATTTGCAACCAAGATATTTTATTCTCAACCTCATATCTCTTCTTCTCAAAACTCATTTGAAGGTCTTTTACACTCATATCTCTTCATCCCAATCAATATAATTTTATCATTGATTATTTTTCTTTCTCTCTTACTCAAAGATGCATAATCTATCGTCGTCTCGGCCTCTTCCTTCTCAAAAGGGAAAACGCCCTGTCGAAGAAATATTATTTTTGAGTCAGCGTCCACCGAAAGAAATCACCTCAACACCTCCTCGTTCCAACGATCAATTGGGTTCTCCTCCTCCAGCATCGCCTCCCTGTAGACGTTATCGGCACATGAATGAGAAAATATTCGATGAATACTATTGTGAGTAGGAAAATAGAAGATGTCACTGTAGTGCAGTGGTAAAGTCGTTTGGTGATGATACTGACGACCTGAGTTCGAATCTCGTCTGCATCGGGTTGGGGGGGATTTTTCTTTATTTATTTGCCTAGCTACCTGGGCTTGTAGGTAGTGGGCTTCGGTCCAACTTTAATATAACCTTAAAAATTCAAAAAAAAAAAAACTATTGTGAGTACTCTTCATCCTAAAAACCATTATCTCATCCTCGATCAACACGAAAGAAACCAAGTTTTGCTCTATCTACGTGGGGTGAAGATCTATGTATTTGTAGAAATCTTATGTTATACTATCCAAAATCGGATGAAATAAAACGAAGTCATGTTGGGGTCAATTGGTCACTATTGTGGTGTTATGTCAAAGAAGACTTCGACAAAGAATCTCCGCAATTTTTGCGAGATGTTCGGCGTGATGGACAATAATACACAAAAGCGTCGACGAATTTATGCACTTGGGGAAACTAAGGATGATGAAATTCTAGCTAGGACTTTGAGGCAATGGAAAGAATGGAAAGGAAATAACTTCGAGTACGAAAAACATTACCATCTCTTCAAGACTTTTTTGTGTACCCATTATAAAACTTGAGTAAGTGTGTTCATGTGAGATTAATTGGATGTATCCAATATTTATGCTTAGCGGGATGTAATATGGGTTCACTATGTAATGCATTAATTTTATGGATGATAAAGAGTGTTTTTCTCATAAACAAATACAGGTTCAGCTTAAATTCTTGATTATGGAACTAACCGAACCACCACAAGTACTTGGCAGAACCAACATGGTTCGGCCTATTACTATAAACTGTCGAATAAGCCGAACTGTTCTTGAGGTTACCTAGTTCGGCTTGAAAATTTGGAGCCAAACCTGCACCTGGTTCAACCTACAAGAACGAGTACTAACATGATTAAGGAGAACTTTGATGAGTTTAACATACAATTTTTTTAATTTTTTTGATGAGTTTAACATGATTCACCCCAAACCCTAGATTTTTTTCATTACTTTCTTCTCTTCATCTTCCCCAAAACCCTAATGCAAAGAATTCTGATTTTTAATTAGGTTAAGATTTAAATCTAATCATTAACACTAATCATTTTTATTAATCCTAATCATATAATTAAGGGCTATTCCAATAGCTTAAGGGCTATAACTCCAGCTCTAAGTTTTTCATCCGAAAAGAATTGTGTTCATCATAACTCCATGCCTTCCCCAAGAAAAAAAATTCATTGTTTGGTTTTTCGGGTTTCACTTTGATTAGTTAGCGTTTGTAATTGTCATAATATAGCATAGTATTTCCGGAAGACAGATACAGATGTAACTTACCTTCCTTCAAATACCACGGAGTTCCATTTGGATCGAGGGACCTCCCAAAACTGAAGAAGAACCCAGATATTGGGTTCTCCTTATCGAACCCTATATTTGTCAAGTTCAGTCTTGTTAGGTTCAGCCCTCCCACATTTTGCAAATTCTACCAATTCAGTTCGGCAATTGTTGTTCGTCGGCAACAAACCCTAAATTTGATCCATATTTAATTATATAATTTTTCACAAGATCTTGTATAAAAATGAAACTATTGAAAACACTTTTTCTTCCTCCTCCACCAAGCAACACTACCACCAGCAAACAAAAGCAATTATGAACTCTTTTAAAACAGCGAAATGTTAAATGTAGACTACAGAAAATGGATCTGGCGACCAGAAGGTGAACATGTGAGCTGAGTGAAGTAACTACCTCAGTCCCAGACAAACAAAAAACTACCTCAACACCTGCAATGCAGGCAGGATTGACCATAATATTTGGGCTCATGATGACAATACAAACATACGGGACCATAATATTTTCTGAAGTCAAGATGTTTCCAGAACCGATTGTGCACATCCTTTCTAACTGTTGAGTCTCTCGAAGAAATATAAGTAGCCCATATCTTTAGGAGGATTGTGTGAGGCTCCAACCTTGTCGTCATTGAATATCACCCACTTCCCATCTTTAATCACATGAGCCACATAATGTCCGCAATGAGTAGAAGTACCAATGTGACTCACCAGTCCTACAAGCTTGTATTCTGCACAAGAATGGAAAAAAATAATGAGACCCTTACAAACTTCTTTTACGGTCCATGTACACCAATTTCATGTTAAACACAGTTCTGGGGACGAGGAAGGTCCAAGAACTCAAATTAGGTGCAAAAACATTGAGTTCTTGTAATAAACTTCCATCCCCATCAGAAGTTTAAAGGGAACTACACCACATCAAACTTCTAATAAAGTTCAACATCCAAGAACAATGAGGTTGTGACTATAGGTTGGCTCCGATGTAAGACTGTCTTAGTTTCCTTATCAAAACTAATTCCCACAAGTAAACCAACTTATAAACTATAAAGAGCTAGTTTTTCAAAGTCGAGCCTTGTCAGCGAACTAACAAGCCTGAATGCAGGAAATAAAATTTGGAAAACCCACAACTCTACCCCCATAGGCGAAAGTTGAAGTAAAAAATTCCTAAATGCATCTATTGTTAGAGGGAAGCGAAGGAAGTGAAAAATACTAACTTCCTCCTCCATCAGGTAATCCACCATCTGCAGAACACTCTGCACCGCTTGATGTGGCATCCATATCGGATGGAGCAGAGGCATCAGGATTGCTAAATATCCAATCTGTGGCTTTCTCAATATTTCCACCCTGTCAAAGAACAAACCAGAGAACGCAGTTAACATACCATGACTACATCAAAGAAATTGCTCTCCAAATTATTTGCGTACTATTCAAGAGATTTGGGTGGATAAAAAATCTTACTGATGCCTTTAACGCTTTTATAGCAATATCTTCTTGAAAACCGAAGGAAACCAAGGTATCAACTTGCGATTGGTCCACAGCTAAAGGGACACTGTCACAGATGGGATCGTCTATATCTGAAAGCAAAATATGAAATCCATTGTAACTCGGAGTCAGAGGGGGGTGTAACAGCGTAGCATAAAAGATGAATGTAACACAGCTTAAAAAGGCATGTTCAGGGTCACCGCACCTGGATCATCCATGTGAGAGAGCAACCAATTCATTGCCTCCTCCACCCCAGCATTTGAGGTGTTAATAGCAGCCTTTTTACAGTGGAGATTGTTGAATCCCATCACAACAAGCTGTGAAACAATGTTATCATCTGCTGAGGGACTTGATTCTACTGTCTCAGACCCAGCAACTGCAAAACAGATTAAATACGTTTAGCAACACCCTCCTTCGCAACATATATTGTATAGTTTAGTATCTTAGACATGATCACAAAGTAATGAACCATCCAAGTATAGTTTAGTAAACTAGATAGTCAGGTATTGCCAAAGAGTTTTCCAGCAATAATAAATTGTTGGTGTATTATTCATATATTCAGCATGACAAATAGATATCATACTACTGAAGCCACTTTGTTACACACCTTGCTCCGGTAACAACTCTTCTCCTGGCTGAAGACCCTTGCTGCGCATGTGGCTAATATCTATAACATCTGGAACATCTATATACACATCTGCAGACATTTTGAAGAACAAAAGACCAACTAATGTTCAAATGGAGTTACACGATTTAAAGGTAGTATGAGGGGATAGAAAACACTGCAGCAATTTGGTAGAAGGGGTAAAAAGACAAGATTACCAAGCTTTTTAGGCACCCAGCCTTCCTCCATGACAAATTTCCGCATATGCAACACTAGATAATCTGGGAACGAAGTTAAGCCAGCAGTTCTGCAAGAAGCAATTATATTAAGATAGTGCCCTTCCGGTTTAAGATTATGCACCTTGTAAAGACAATTCCATTCTGCCAAGAGCCTTGAAACAATGCTGAGTTCTGAATCAGCCCACAGTAAGCTTTACAAATGAAAGTAACAAGTGCACCACTGTACAAGACATGGACATCGCATTTGTAAACATAATGAGCTAATAATTTGTTTGAAACCTACTTGATTGCTGTGGTCTTGGCATTCAAAGCGCTGCTGTGAAAGTCATGTACCTCCTCTGGAGCTGAAAAGATTTCCAAGCATGCTTCAAGGGGCACCCTTGGGCGTACAATTTCATCGTTTGATCTGAAATAATGAAGTCAAGTTTTCTTAAGTACTACGCCAGAAAATATTTTAGAGTCTTAGACCATATAATTGCATCAACTTTTTCTGTTACTTACACTTCCTTTCCTTCCAAACTCCTTTCTGACTTCAATTTGTAAAAGGCTTCTAGCTGTTCTGAATTTTCAAATCAAGGAACCATAGTATTTAGTGATGACTCCACATACAAGTTGAACAGGAGAGCCATTTGCAGAACCTTACCTTTATTAGTAGCTTCATGCAAGGGAATGTTTAAGGGAAGGATGTAGTCAACTCTTTTATTATAAGAAACTTTTCCAGATGGACATAGTAGACGCTCTTCAATACCAAATTTGAAACTCTTAGAGGGATCCAATTGAGGACTTCCGGCATTTGCTCGCTCAACTTGGTCAATAAAATGCATAAAGAACTCCAAAGCATCCTACAAAGAAGTAATGAGAAAGAAGTTACATAGAAATAGCCATAAGCTTGCTGATAGTGTCAACATTGAAAAAGAACAGAAAAAATATATAAATATATGTATGTAGAAGCAAGATGCTGCATCTAGGTGTACACATGATAAATTGACATAGAGCTACAAGCAGACACACATTTCCTGGATCTTCGATAGAAGAACACGTATATGACTTTATCATTTACATCCAAATAGTGGCAAATACTATTCTACAGCATCGGACAATTTTATCACTCTTCAACACCTTGAGCAGTGTCTCATTCACAACATGATCCCTAAGAACCTTACGAGCGTCTAAAAACCAAATGACGAACCATTGAGGATGGATAATGACAGCGGTCCTTTTGGTTTCTGCTGCGCAAGAAAAAAAAGAAGAGAAAACTGTTTCCTGCTTGCTAGATAGTTTCTGCCCAAACAGAAAAGTCACGAAAATGTAGTCTCTGCCACATTTCCTTCGTCCAGAAAATAGTTTTTTTATTCTTTTTCGAGCAGAAAATAACTTGGTTGGAAAAATACAAAGGGCTTTAACAAAGTCAAGTTTTGTCCGACTGGTTGCAACCAAATAGGTTATGGTTTAGCAAATATGTATGATTCTCGAAGAAAATACGAAACAAGATGAGGAAAGATAGACTCTTCACAACTTTATTACTTTGCCGCATGTGTCACAAAAAATGTGTCCATGTGTATTAGCAAAGTAGGGTTCTTCGACTGTGAGAAAGACAATACCTGTTGTCTCATAGTAGAAAACTCAGGATGGCTTGCAGCAATAACTGACTTGAACATACGAGGTGGTATTCCCTCCTGTTTCTGAAAGAAGAATATAATGAGTATCCAATGCCAGCACAACCACTTAGGATAATTACATGAAAACTGAGAGAAATGAATGCATATACACAAAGATATAACACATGCTACATCATGAGATCAATATACAGCATAAATTCGACAGTATGAAAAGAATTTGAGCATTAAGGTCGAAAGATTACTCAGATTACTTACTGTACTTGCAGAATTAGAACTCCCATCTTTCTGGAAAACAAATGACTAGTTATACTCTTTGAACCCGAAAGAAGAGACGAATTAAGTACCTACTAACAAATTTTATTTTCCACAGAAGCAAGCAAGTTTAGCTTTTTCATAAAATACATACCTCCTGTGCGGGAACTGAATATTTACCGCTCAGCAAACCATGTCCAAGTTTTGTCCTATCACAAAACGAGCAATACAATTTCAAATTCATGATATTTTATTTTAGATTACTACAACGAATGGGATAAACGAGCGGACAACTTGATAAAGGTATCACTTAAGCCGTAGTATAAAGAACTACACATCATGAAAAGGCAGCCGTTAATAGTTTAACATAATTGACCAATTAGAACATAGGACAGACCCCACCAGGATGACAATAGCCGAGTATCTTTCCATTGAGAAAAATATGTCTTTCTAGTAGCCTATTTAAGTTATGCTCAACAACAGAAATCATCACATCTAGCTCAAGCAAGATAGCTTACGAAGAATCGAGATCCCCAGATATAACTTTAGCATACACAATAGAAACTCCTACTTTTTTTTTTCATAATCACTCGGTATTAAGCAATATTGACTTCCTTCTAAAAGGAAAAACTACTATCTGTACTATAAGAAAAAACAACTATCTGTACTAATAACGAAAGAAACAATTAGCCTTACTGCAAAGGAGAGGACAATTAGAGGAAACTACTATAATGGGAACCTAAAAGGAAAAACTACTATCTGTACTAATAACGAAAGAAACAAGTAGCCTTACTTCAAAGGAGAGGACAATTAGAGCAGAACAATACACAAAACCATAAACACCACCAAACTTTTACCAACATCAATATGAAACTTTAAGAACAAGGGGGGAGGAATGGAGATGGAGACAATAAGCAAAAACTCACAGGAACATATGAACACATTGTTAATCAGATCTCCTAACAAACTGAAAGTGAAATGAAAAATCCATTGACAATGCCTCAAGATAGAAAAACTCATAAGGCAAGGAACAGCACAGCGAAAATGACAATACAACGATGCTCATGCAATAGTTACTCACAACTGCATATTCAAGTCCAAAGTTGGGTCAGCTGGTGCAGTCTCAAAAGCCTCTTTCAAACTCTGACTCTTGTAGTACCTGACATGAGTATACATCAACCGAAAATTCAGATGAACAGGAAAAAGAAAAGAATAAAAAAGGTGAGGTTAATCCAGAAAATAAATGTGAATCTTTACATTCCATACAATAATATACTGACCGTGAACAAAAAGAGCTCGTTGAGAATACTACTTGCATTGTCGATGCCAAATAGCAACTGTGGAGCACATCATTTAAAGTAAATCAAAGGTTTAAACAAGAACGGGACAAACCAGAGTAAACACATCAAAAAGAAGAACATAAAAAAGAGTGCGACTGTGAATACATCAGCAGCCCTGATTGACCAAACTTACCTGTTTCCAAGATTAACAAGTCCAGTATAACCAGGTCCAAATAATGGTTCTGATTCCTGTCCACTTTCTTGTATGCGATTCCAATCATAATTGGTATTCTGGTCCAGCTCCCTTTCTGCTGTTGTCATTTCGGTCTGAGAACACACAACTGTTAGTTCAATTGTCCAACCATGACTCTCTGATGGAACGAGGACATACGGGAGGAAACAGAATAGCAAGAAAATCCCTTATTCAAATTGCTGCAAAGACTAGATGTTACTAATATCAAGAACATCCCTTAATCCTTGTTCCATTGTCTTCATTTAGGACATCCCAACAAACACTGGTTCCCAAAATAGTTTCTAGGTAAGGGGTCTCATGTGATCTAAGGCTGTAAGGCAAAAAGCTAGGAAATTGAGAAATTTGTATGACAGATGCTTCAATGTAGTAAGAGATGCAATCTGTTCTTCTTCTTCAGAGAAGAAAGAGTTATCAAATTTAACTATGTGATATTCTTTTTACCAATATTCAAGCCCTATTCCCAACTTTAAAAATAAAAAAGAAAAAATAAACAGAAAAATAGATATACGGATATATATGTGTGTGAAAATAAATATAAACTAACCTTCTTAAGCGAGGAAAAATCAATTCCAAAAAATGCTAAATGTTGAGCTAATAGTGGGTCTTCAACACTTTCATCCTCTGGATAGGAGAACACATCTGAGCTGCCACAAAAGGTTCCACAATTAGCTCTAAATAAACGTCAATCTACGTAAAGAAAGAAAAAAATCACTTTGCAGTCAGCATTTACTTCGATAAATGCTCAAATAAATATGACCTGAATACACTGCATTATTAATGCATTTGCATATCAAAGTTTCTTAGTCAAAACGGTTGCAGTTAGAGAACATGACAGTTTAATTCTTGATAAAGAAAGGTCAAATTGAGGATAAAAGAAGGGGTTACCTGCTCCTTCCAAATCAGCAGCTATAGTCCCCAGCTTTACGGCAAGAGGGTGGTTTGTTTCTTTGTAATGTTCAATAGCATGATTGTTGCCCCCAGTTCCATCCCAGTTTCTTCTTCCACAGAATATCATTCCATCAGTTAAATTTAGCCACAAGTTTTCAGTCTTGTCACATTTGCAGCATTTCCACCCAGAAGGAGGCACAACAACACCAGTATCAATCTGTATCAAATCCCTAGCATAGACACTAACTTGCTTCTTATCAGCTGTCCAAGATGCTAGTTGCTCTTTTTTCTCAGCACCCTCAGCCATTAAAACACCATCAACTGCTAACCTCACCTGCAATTTCAAAAGAAAATCGAACCTCAATATTAAGGGCCAAACACTCTCTGATTTTATTCATACTATACTCTTTTCAAGTAATCAATCACAGAGTAATGCAAGAACACCTTTTCTGGCAGCTGAACTGAAGGGAATGGGAGGCTGACAAAATCAGGCAATATAACAATATTGTAAGTTTCTTCATATTCAGGTTCATTGTTGTCAAATCCCCCTTCAATCCCTGCAAATGAAATCGAATTTCAGCTATACTTCATATTTTCGTAATAAATCGTTAATGTCTAACAGTTACCACAAACATCTATTTCTGAATTTCTAAAACAAACCAAAAGATATGAAGCCTGAATGAGTTTGATCAAATACTACAGTCAAGGTAGCATGCGAATGTAATGCAAGAGAAAACTCTTCAATCTAACCCAAAATTATGGCAAAACAAACCTAAAAAAGATGAATGTAAAACACTTGATGAAAGAATTATACCTATTGCTAAAAGAGTCGGTTTCTTGAGAGGTCTGTCCTCTGGAACTTGTTTCTCAGTTTGTTTTATATGCAAATAAACTGGATTCCCGGTTTTCTCATAGTTCCAACCAACACAGTCTTTTCCAAACGCAAGAAACGAACTCATGTCAACGAACAATCCTCCTTCGGATTTCTGAAATTCATCAAAACAACAGTTTAACAACAATTTTCCATCGAAGACATACAGAAAAAGATATAGAAGTGAAGAAATCGTACCGGAGTATCGAACGAAAGACAGCATTCTTGCTTGTAAATTCGATTAGTAGGCTCTGGAATTCGAACTCGAGAGAGATTCGATCTAAGGAGTTCCATTGGAGTTACCATCTAGGGTTTGTGGAAGGTTTCAGAAGAAGAGTTTATTAGGGGGAGAAAAAGAATTACTAGATTTTCAGGGTTTTTAGTTTGCGAGGGAATATATTGTATTCTTTGCCCTAAAGCTTCTGCAAGCAAATTTATTTTGGGCCAAAGGTATGATCGCAAGCAAAGTATGTATGCTTCAGCCGACAATATATACTTCCAGTCTTGGGTCTTACGGCCACACTGTGGATTTAGACGACAGTAGTATATGACCTAGTAATTAGCCATTTAGGGATAACCTAGCTAGCTGCT
>JAJJMA010303025.1:0-17604 GCA_023529015.1 Papaver nudicaule | reverse complement strand
AATGTTTCCCAAGCTCGCCTTATATAGGCCGAGTTTGGGTGGTTTACAGCTAATAAAGACAAAAGACTCAATCGTGGTGGTGTCAGTTTCTGTCGAGTAAGGCGGTTTACACTCCGAAGCTAGATCCTTGGCTTCGGTCCCTTCGACGTGGTCCGAAACTTTCATCCCCGAGACTATACTTCGCCTGTACGTAGCTTCCCTTCCTTTATCAGCCCGAGACTTCGCTGCCGCTATTCTTGGTGTGGCTTTCTCGGCCTGGTTATGTGCTTTGGATGCGAGATGCGTGGTCCGAGGGGTTTTACCCCCCACACTAATGGTGTAAGCTGTCCTTTGAGCAGTCGGCACCATCACGAGGACCTTCTTCGGAATTACGAGCAGATTCGCTCTGACCATCACAAGCACCCTCGGCAGTACTATTCATACTCCTAGAGCCGCTACTTCGAGCAGCATCATCGCTGGCATCACCACTGGTTATCCTCAAAAAATTCTCCAATAGGCCCCTCTTTTGAAGCTCTTCTCTAGCCAAGGATACATAAACTTCTCGTGGAAGCAGAAACTTGTCAATAGGAGAAGCAACATCCGGATCCCGCGCACCAATAGCACCATAATCAGGGGGTACAACGCCAATAGATCTAAAAAGGAAACGCCCATGCTTTCGGCAGGCCCTACTTGTAGCAAAAGCATTGGCAATGGCAGACCGAGAAAGAAGCTCTCCTACTGCCTGACCATGTCTCAACTCATCACGCACGAGGCCAAAACCGACCACCAGATTCCTTATGCGTGCTTCATGCTTAAGACGAAGCTCCTTCTCCTGGGATAATAGTTTAGTGTAATGCGTCACTTCTTCGGCACGACGCCTACGCTCCAACTCAAGTTCCTGAGCAGCCCTAGCCAAGTCCGCAGAACGACGCTGCCGTTCTTCGGATAATTCTTTGGCCAATCGCTCAACTCTCCTCTCAGCTTCCAACTTCATGTCGGACTCAGTCACCAGCTGACTCATGGCTTCGTTCCTCGCTACTTCGGCATCGACAACCTGCTTCCTCAAATTAGCTTCGATGCCTGAAAGGAAAAAACAGTAAACATAAGAATAAAAACAGTGGCCGAATTAGGGTTCCAGTATAAAGCAGGAAATCGAAAACAGGGGTTAGCTTCCTACTCTCTTTAACAACCACATATTCAGTAACTTGCTGCTGACTAGTATAACGAGGCACAGAGACATTCTTTCGGATATCCTCAGAGGTAGCAATCCCGTTTTTCGCAATCTCTATCCGATACTCGTCAACAAGAGCAGCAGTCTGAACGTTTGTTTTATTTTGTCGAGCTAGCTCTCGGCATTTATCATTAAAACTCTTACTCAAAAGTTCCTTCGCAGCAGTTAACTCTTTATTAGCATTCTGCAGTGTAGACACCTGCACCTTCAATCCTCTAACCCTCTCCTCCAACCTGTCAATCAATATCCTACCCGAGGCACTAACCGACCTCTCTAACCGAGCTGCATCTCGCTCCTGTTGCAATCTATCCACATCCATTTGGAAAAAGTGCTTTTCTCGAGACAGTATCGCATTCCTATTAGTCATCTCCTCGAGAAGGCGCCTGCCTTGATCCACCTTCTTTCTTTCATCCACAAAATTACTTTCGGCCTCTTGCCTTTTCAGCCTGTAGTAGCTTACATCTTCTAAAGCTCTATCCCTCTCTTCCAATAATGTCGCTCGGTCATCAAGATAGCTTTCGCTACTTGAGGCAAGTTGAGCTGACTGACGGTCATTCCGAAGTTGATTATTAGCCAATCGAGCCTCCTGAAGTTTCTTATCTAACTTCTCTAGCTCGCCTTTTCAAATGCAAGCAGCAAACCTATCTTAGGCACGGCTGCCAAAAAACATATGCTTTTGACAAAGCAAATAAGTAAAAGAGGAACTTACATATAGACTGTCTTTTCGCCTCAGCACTGCGAACTTTCTCCTGGGCAAGCTCCTCTTGCATACGATGAAACTCTCGTGCATAATATTCGGTCTCGCCAGCTTGATCAAAATTATGCGCCAAAAGACCGGTGGCATGATAGTCGCCCTAGTAAAAAATAGCATAAAAGAATTAACAAAACATTCTCAGCAACATCAACACGAACAGAAGACAAGCACAACTCACCGCCTGGACCATGGCCAAATTCTCCTCGTAGGACAAGGGAGGATGGCGAAAGTCATACTCGGCTCGGGGACAATCACCTCCGAAGAGATCACCAAGCTTCTTACAGAAATCTGGATCCAACGGCTGCCCTAAAGGATCCGAGGCATGAGCCTCGAAGCGAGCCGAAACCTCGGTAGTAAATTCACCAGGGCAATAATTCTCGAACAGAACTTCTCTGAACCGCTCGGCAGTGTAAGACTGCCTGTATCTGCAAGCGTACCTAGGAGCGGGCGGAAACACCGAACTTTGTGGAAAGCTGGCGACAAGCTGCATGGCAGGATCCACTTCAATGTAAGAACCATCCTCTTGAGGGCAAAGGAGTTCAACTGGTGTAATAACCATATCCGAGAGAGGGGCAGAAGGTTCTCCAGAAGCATTGGCACAGACTCCTATGGCAGCAGCAGGGGCACTGACAAAATCCATAGACGTAGAAGCAATTGAAGGAATAAATTCCGAGGCAGCGCTGGCACTCGAAGTCCCAAGGATTGAAGCCGAGGCAGAGGCACTTCCAATGACGAGAGAAGGAACAGTGTGAAGGTCTGTAGCATTCACCTTCTCGTCCTCTATCTCAATCACCTTTAACGTTGAAGTCTCCTGGTGAACAACTGGAATCTCTTGAGGAGGAGCCATAACATCTTGGCGACGATTGGTTCGAAACCCCTTCAACATTACTTGCAAGGCAGCCTTTTTTAGTGGCCGAGGAACCTCAGAATCTTCCCCATAACTAATTTTCATCAAATCACGACTACTCTTTAAGGCACCTGAAGGCTGTCCCTACAGATGAGGACCCGTCTTTCTCAGGAAACAAATAGAGGCAAGTATGAATACTTTAGAAAAGGTCGAGAAAGTATTTGTTACCTGTTGCATAGTCTCCTCATCAGGACGAGGACGCTTTAAGGTGCCCGAGTACTCAACCGCGACACCCTTCCCTTTATCCGACAAAGAATGGGACAACCTCCTTTCTTCGTCAGAAAGACAAATAGAGAACAGGTGACGAGTTTCAAATTCGTGACCCGTCTCGAACTCAGTCCGAATGATGAATCGGCCTGAGTCCTTCCAGCCTCGGAGTACAGGTCCCCTGAGAAGTATAGGTTCCGAAGACCAGTCTTCGTCCAAAGAATAAACCAAAGCTTCGGGAAGAACGTTTTGACTTCCTGCCACCACCCGAAAGCTAACCCCAAAGGGAGCTGCCTCGTTGTCTACAGTCAGAAAGGGCTCGTAATGCTTAAAGAAGTTTTCGGCGTTGTAATAATACCTCGCTGTGGATTCGGCAGGAGTGTTATTTTTAGACTGAAGAACCCATTGATTAATAAGATAAATGGCGCTACACGTAAGCTGCATCACGCCTCGAGGTGGAGAAAGAGAGCAGATAATCTCAAGAAACAAAGGATCGTCAGATCGATAAAGAGGAGGAAGCAATCCAGCGATAATTTGATGAACAGTTACCACCAGAGCATCTTCGCTACATTGATACTTTTCAACCAACGCCGGAGTTAGCCTGGGAGAATCAAGGGACTCGATTCGAAAGCCCCTTTCCTCAGGATGCAGACCATTCAGCCTTGAGAAAACGGTTGCGATAGCAGAGGCAGACGACATGGAAACAAAGGTAAAAAACAGGAAAAAGATAGCACCACCGGCGACGGAAACAGCAGAGGAGAACCGGAGAACAAAGAAGGAAGAAGGGAAAATCCTAAAGAAGTTAACTTTATGGAAGAAAAGATCACCTGCAACAATGGGTTGAAGAAGAAAAGATCGAAGAATCGTTTGATATGAAGTTAAGAGTGAAAAGAATTTTCCCGGAGGGAGGCCGCCGGCGCCAAGGAAGATGAAAACGAAAGGACTAAAAATTTTTTAGAGGGAGAAACGAAACTTAAATAGTGAAGAAACCAACTCCGCCGATCAGAAGATGAAAAGCCACGAGCTTAGGAGAACGTGTCGTGAAAGAAAATGCGCACGTGGCAAGAAGTAAGGATGCTCGACGAAGAGGTGGCAAGAGAAGATTTCCTCTCCTTGCATCCCCGATACAAGGAAAGGAAAGAGGCAAACTGTAGGGGGTAAAAACCCCTCGGACCACGTGTCTCGCATCCGAGGCATATAATCAAGCCAAGGAAACGGTACCGAAAAGAGCGGCAGCGATATCTCGGACTGGCAAAGGAAGAGAAGCTGCACGTAAGCGAAGTAAAGATTCGGAGTAGAAAGGTTTCGGACTGTGACAAAGGACCGAAGCCTAGGGTTCAGCTTCGGAGTGTAAACCGCCTTACTCGACAGAAACTGACACCACCACGATTGAGTCGTTTGTCCCTATTAGCTGTAAACCACCCAAGCTCGGCCTATATAAGGCGAGCTTGGAAAACGTTGTAGGGGTTGGATTCTTGTTTGGTTGAGCCTAAGTAGCAGGAGAGAGATTAGGTTTGAGATCTCCTCTGGTTCCTTAGGGTTTAATTCATGTAATCTCAGCAGTAGGAATATACAGAAAGTTATTTTATCTTGTTGATATTGCATTACTTAGCTTTTCATCACTATTCATTGCATCCTCGATGCTGTTCTACTGTCTTCGGACTACAAACTACAATTATCTACTGTATGTGCGAGTAGATCTGATGGATGTGGTACCTCGAGTACCTATGCAGATTTTCTACTCGTACAACTTCCCTGAGGACCTTCACGTGTGCTTGATGCTTGCGGTATTTGTCCTTAGACACCTCTATTTATAGCACTCAATAAGATAGGTTGCTTTGGAATTAAGCAATCAATTACTTGTCCCACAAGTTAAGGAAACCCTAAACTTGCCAACCAAGTAATACAGATTAATCTCAATTGAAATTCCTTTTTAGATTTATCTGCCAAGTGTTTTGTTGGCTCTAAAACACTTCAAGATAGGAATCCAACAGACCAGAGATAATCTTATCTTATTGACTCATTGAGGATCGTTAGATGGAACACAAAAGGTATTTATGTTTCACACAAGTCCATCTAAGAGATAAAGGAGTTGGAATTTGACTCAAAGTGAAAGTCTGAAAGATATTCACGCAATTTGACTTTCCAGAAACTTCTCTGCGTCAGGTTCACGTACTAGTACGTGTACTAATGCGACACAGGAGATTTCTGGTCCAGATACGCGAAACCGGTTCGGGTACCGTCCAAGTCAAATTTAGGTCAAACTCTGAATCCGCTGGAAGAACTGGGCTGAGCCAGAACTTAGACATGAGAATGTCCTCAGCTATGATCCATGGACTCTTTGCTCAAGAGTACTCCTTAGATTCATCCATATCCAACATAACAGTTTGCAAGCAAACCATTGTAATGGACACATGGCGTCGAATCTATCTCATATGTTCTTGATTCACAGTATTCGTGGGATCAAACACTGGTCATGACATAAAGCCATGTTACACAAGAACACGATCTCAATCGCTACATTACTACTAAAGTAGTCGACTATATTTCGAAAGAATAGAGAAAGTAGAAATAGAAGAATATCCATAAAGTCATAACTCCTACTAACCTTTTGTCGATGAAGAATAATTGATGTCTTCTTTGTCTTCACAGTCTTCGTCTTCAAGGTCTCTACTACTCTGTCTATATCCCATTTCCGAAATCTAAACTCTAGTAGGCTAAATCAAGAATTGAATTTTGACACCTAAAACTGACAACTAGCTTGACATACCAACGCTAGTGGGTTTGACCGGACAATGCCCTAACACCTGCAAAAAAGATAAGATGAGAGAAAAGTTGATCTATCAAAGCATATTCAGAGAAAGCACAACAAACATCAAATCAGGATGTCAAGCTAGGTATCCTACTTTCTTTCACAATCATATAATTTGTAACTTCATGTTGATTAGTAAAACGAGGCTGGGCAGCCCTTACGCCAGATCCTGGAATTAGCAACACTTTGTTTTTCGGATTAGCAACGTTTATAAACGTTTCTAAATAGAAAACGTTGCTTTAAATTGGATAAACGTTGCTACAATTACGGATTAATTATAAAATAACTAAGCAGCGCTTGAAATTACGGATTTGCTCTCGAAAACGTTGCGTACCTGTGGGCTTATATGTCTTTTCACTGAAAATTAGATTTTCTTTATATCGTTTTAGCTTTCCAAAAACCAAAATAAAAAATCAGATTGAAAATTTTGGTTTTGGTCTCTCTCTTATCCGACCAAAACCTATAATGAATCCTACAATATCGCAACCAAATCTCTGTCTTTCATCTCTTTCTCTTCTTCTCTTAACTATGTTTTCATGATTATTAGTTGTGATACGAGTTAGGGCTTATTAATTTGGGGATTTTGAGGTCGATGTAGAGCTGCAACAGTTAGGGTTTGTCATCTGTTTTTCTTTTTTGATCTATATATCTAATTCTTTCTTATCCTTGATCTCTGGATGTCTTCAATTTTAGTGGTTTAGCTCTGATTTTGCTTATAATCTTTTCCTTTGCCAACAGGTCTTCGGTACTCTATCAAGATCTCGTTTTTTTTTTTAAAGCTTGGGGTTTAATAAATCCAATGTAATATAAAATCTCTGCAACTCAGAAGATCCGAGAGAGTAGACAAACTATGAAAGGAAATCTCTCATAAACATCTTATGTAGTGGGGTTTGTTCTTCCTTTTAGATTTTTAGTATTTTTATTTTATAAATTTACAGATCTATAAGGTTTAGAAACAGTGATTGTACTTCTGTTTTTTTTTTATCTACTGACCCTTTTTTTTTATGTTTGTTTTGGTTTATGTAGTGTAATAAAAAGAAGATGATGAGGTTAAAGTGTAAGAGGAAGCAACAAAGTTGAGACAGCTTCTTAGTCCTTGGTTACTGTCTTGCAGCTCGTCCTGCGAATTTCATGCAACCTTCATTGTAATCTCAGCAGTAGAAGAGGTGAGATATTCTAACTGACAGTTCATGATCCTGGTTATGTTGTTGCATCTAGTAATTTTAGTCAAATCTAGTGTTGGTAAAGATGAAAGGTGTAGGTCTGTCATCTCATATTGAAATGAAATATATTGTAGAAGTTGTGTTGTTTGTGATTTGACTTTTGTACTGAAAATTGTTTCCACCCTGTGTGTTGATCATGAGCAAGAGGGGACTATATATCTTAAATCAAATAGAGCAGTAAGACAAATCAAATGAGTACTCTATGCAGCTCAATGCTTCTCGTATCAAAGTTCTTCAAGCACAGATGATTTGGTCAGCTCAATGAAGGATGCAACTGCACAGGAACTATTGAATGTTAGCGACGGACATCACCATGGTTTCCCAAGAAAACTAGTTGAAAAGCTGCAGAAAAAATATTTCATGTCAATGGTGAACCCCTTAACTACGAACATCTTCTCAAGGATCTTATTGTTCAGGTTAGTCACAATTATGGTGCTTCGTTATGTGTTGACAGTATAATATGGTCTTTTGCTCTTTTAAAACATCTCATTTGTACATGAATTGAGAAAAACAACCGAGAATGCTCTATAATGTAAGAACTAAGAACAGGTGTAAAATCTATATCATATATAAAAGGGGTTTCTACGTGTTGAATACAACAATTGATGTGTCTGTACTCTTAGTATTTAGCCATTGTTTCTCAAGTGTGAATATTCATGTCTGGTGTTCTTCTTGCTGGCACGCAGTCAACTGGTCCAAGGTATGCATTAAAATGTGCATTTTAATGACAACTGCGACAAGTTTTGTTCAGCTACCAAAACTTCATGACACAAAGATTAGCTTATTGTACATGTCTGTCTATGTAGGAGTTTGGTGTTTGTCTCTAGCTCGGCAGTCTGATTATGGTTAGTTGAGACTTTTTCCAAATCCTGGCTCAAAGCAGTCAGATTTATTTCTCTTCACACTCTTTAACTTTACCTCAACAGCCCTTGACATTTGAGAGCAATGGCTTCCTTCTAGTAGTGGCGCATACAACTCTGATAAGTGAATGCTTATGTCATGATTCCTCTTTCTGTGTTTATGGGGTTATGATAAGCTTTCACTTAGTAAATATCATTGTTTGGGTCGATCAAATGTATTCCAGTTTCTCTACATCCAACTTGCCATATGTGCTGTGCTGATTCATCCTGATTGTTTTCTCATTTTTGTTTCGTAATTGACAGAGGTCTCATGCTGGTAGTGGCGCCTACAATAGGGAATTTGGAATGGCCTTGAATTCTTTTCTCCTGATGGCTGGTTTGCACTTGGAGCTGCTCCATTGAAGGTATAATTAGTAGTCAATCTTCAATCATGGAATGAACCATATGAACAGAAAAACTGCCCTTTCATAGGCTCGTAATTGTAATAAGTTTACAGTCGTTTTCTTATGCTGCAAATGGCAGTTGCATATCTCAGTTGGCCAGAGCAAACTTGCTGCAAAAGTTTCTAAGAAGTATGTTCAGTAATTTTTCCTTCCTCTTCTGTTTTGACAGCTTCTTTAGCTTTATATGACCATTTGTCTTGTGAACTTATGTGCCAGCCTTGTTCTTTCAGATCCAAGATTAAAAGCTATGGAAGTGTCAGTGGTACAACCTCAGGGCTAACCTCAAGTCTAGCATTGTCACACCTGAACAAGTAAGTATCTGCATTATCGATACATATTCTAACTTTAACTTAACTACTTACTTGAGTCAAAAGTAGTACGCTTGGTAGAATCTCCCGTTGATAAGAATACTCTTAAATTTTTATTTTCCCTAGACCCAAGTTTTAGTTTTACGTTTTCTTCTCTTTTTATTTGTGCCTTATTCCCATTTAGTTCTCTTAGGTTTTCTTTTTTTATGGTGGAGTCTTATTAGCTTTGCTTTCAATCTAGGCTTGCGCATTTTGCCTTTCCCCTGATGCTCTTCTATTTTCCTCCCATTTTGAGTACATGTACTTGGGTTTATATATCTGTTTTTTATTTTTTTTATGCAGGGGATCGAACTCTCAAATCCTCAGGCCCGTGCAAATCAGTTAGGCAGTGGAACAGAGAGTACCTATTTCTCAGAGGTGGGCAGCTTTTCCAAAGTCAAGAGAAATTGAACCCCATCCCAGAGCCAGCTCCTGGTGTAAGCATCTAACGCATTGGTCTAGTATCCAATTTGTATGGGTTTAGTCATTACCAGGTTCTAATGTAGAGGATAGAAATTTGAATTTTCACTCAGTTAACATGTGTTCTTAAATTTTCACTTTGGAATGTTCGCAAAGATCAATTATTGGGTTGAATGGTTATCTGTAGTACATGAATTTCAGTAATGCTAATAAATTTAGATTTTATAATTTTGTTACTTCCTTTTTTTTTTTAATTTTTCATTATCCATTCTGCAACGTTTATAAGCGTTGCCGTAATTATAATTATAGCAACGTTTATAAACGTTGCCGTAATTAATTATAGCAACGTTTATAAACGTTCCAAATAATTAGCAACACCGTATTGGGAACGTATATAAGCGTTGCCGAAATTCATTGCAACGTCTATATCTGTTGCTAATCGGCCATTTTGGCGTCTTTTCCTTATATCTTCAGTCGAACCCCATCCCAATTTGGCAAGTTCAAGTCGATACTCATCGGTCAACCGAGAAAAGTGGTCTTTCGAGGTGTTAGCCTTCGCAAGATCCTTACTTATTCATTACAGCCCTCCTTCAAGCAGTCATTCTGTTTGATCAACTCTTTATTGGCATTTTTCAAAGCTGATACTACACTTTCAGATTCCTAATATCCTCTTCTAAATTTTCAATCACCACCCTACCAGACACACTAATCGACCGTTCCTTGCGAGCAATATCTCGCTCTTGTTTCAACCGAGAAATATCCAGCTGAAATTGATGCATCTCTCGGGCACTTTTCTGATTTTTATTCTTTTCATCATTAAGTGACTGCTCTGTTTTAACCCTTTTCCTCTTCTCCTTGGCTAAAAGTCCCTCAGATTCCAACGTTTCTTCTTATAATAGTCTCGGTCATCGAGCTTCAGACCTCTCTCTAGTAAGACGCTCGACTTCATCTCGGCGACCTTTGTTAACCTCGTAGGCAACATTGGTATATTTGCGACTCTCTTGGGAGTACGTACTAAGAGCTAAGTTAGCTTGATGGAGTTTTTTCTTCTCCTCTTCTAGTTCCCCTTTTTAAAGCAACGATAGAAAGCGTTTTTCAGCATAACAAATCATGGAAAGACAACAAAGTCGCAAGATGCAAAACACATACCTATTAGATTCATCTCCTCACGAGCACTATGAGCCTTTTCCCTGACAATCTCCTCCTGCATCCGAAGAAATTTGCGCTCATAATACTCAGCTTCACCAAATAAGCAGAAGGAATAGCCCAACAGACCCGAAACATGATGATCTCCCTGGCAAAGCAATTGAGAAAATAATTAGTACGCCTGGACATAAACAAAGCACAAAGACTAGCACCACACTCACCATTTGCAACATGGAGAGACTTTCTTCATAAGACATGGGAGGATCACGAGGGTCACAATTCTCTCCTAGGCAATCACCCCCAAACATATCCCCAAGATTTTTACAGAACTTAGGATCAAGAGGATACCGCAGTGGATCAGAGGCATGAGACATAAATCGGGATGACACTTCTAGGGCAAATTCGCCGGTATTGTGGTTCCTTACAAGTGCTTCCTTAAATCTCTCGGCAGTATACGGCTAGACATGCTTACCAGCGAAGCTCGGCGTAGGTGGAAACTTAGAGTTACGAGGATAACTAAGAGCCATATTTCTTGGAAGATTAGTGCCAATAGTAGAACCATCCTTTCAGGGAAGCAATACATCAACCATAGGGACGTCCGTTCCCGAAGGTTTGGCTGACACTTCGACTGAGGCAGTGGTTGACCGAGAGACAACAACCATAACAGAAGCAGAGGCAACAACCATAGCAATGGCAAAGTCAGTAGCAGCAGAGGAAGGTACGCTCGATATAACACTACTCGAATCAGTGGCAGTTGCCTCCTTGAAGGCATTAATAGAAGATGAAATATTAATAACCTTCGAAAGTGGTAGCTTATCCGAGAGATCCATCTCCACCTCATCTCCTGGTGGCTTCGTAGCTGTTTCGACCTGGGTCGTCGATACCACCTTTGAGGATTTATTATACACAACCTTCTTGCGAGGCTTAATCACCTTTTTATTCTCCTCCCCAAACTCAAAATCCATTGAGGCATTGTCCAAACTCAAACTTTAGCAGGCACAGCCCTGTCCTGCAGGAGAGAGTCCGTCTTTCTCAGGAAACAAATAGAGGCAAGTATTTATACTCTAAATAAAACACATCCCAAGCCAGTTAGTATTTGTTTCCTGATCCATAGTCTCCTCTCCTGCACGGGCACACTTTAAGCTTCTCGGAACATCTTCAGAAGCACCTTTCCCCTTTCGCAGAACTTGGCGAGATAGTTCTCTCTCTTCGTCAGAAAAGTGAATGGTAAAGAGATGTTGGGTTGGGAATTGGTGACCTGCTTCAAACTCCGTACGAGGAAAAAAGAGGCATGCGTCTTTCCAACCTCGAAGAATATGACCAGTAAGCAATACAGGTTCCGAGAACCAATCCTCATCTACCGAATAATCAGGAAACTTCGGGATCATATTCACTTTACCCTTCACAGGTTAGAATCGAACACCCCAAGGAGCAGCCTCGTTGCCCAGAGTCAAGAAAGGTTCGAAGTGGAGGAAAAAGTTCTCGGTCGTAAAATAAAACTTCGCCAATGAACCTGCCTCGAAGTTATTTTCGGAATTAGAAATCCGCTCGTTTATTAGCTGAATCGAGCTACAGGTAAGCTGCATTATTCCTTGGGGGTTAGGAAGGGAACAAAGAATCTCAAGAAACAAAGGGTTAGTCGGTCGATAGAATGGGGGAATCAGGCCAGCAGTAATTTGATAGAACGTGATTAGAAGCCTCTCCTTACCGCATTGATATTCCTTGACTAAATCAGGAGTCAGCCGACCGCCGAGAGCGTTAACGGACTTTATATCAAAGGAATCAGACTTAAAACCTAAAATTTTCATCTTGGAGATAAGAGCCTCGACTTTAGAAGGAGAAGCCATAGGAAGGGAAATAAAATACGCAGAGTAAGCAAAAGTATGGCCGGCGCCGGAAGTTGCCGAGGTAAGTGAGATTGAAGGGTCAGAAAGTAACAGAATATGAAAAACACTTAACTTTATGGGATGACGGGTGAAGTGAAACTAAGGGTACTACATAATTTTGCTGGAAGAGTGTTTGATCAGGAGATACAGTTTAGGGTCTTCAGAAGGGTGAATGAACCAGAGCCGAGGAATAAAGAGTGCGAAAGGGCTAAAGTTTTTTAGAGGGAGAAAATAAAACTTAAATAGTAGAGGGAAACCGCCGCTACGGTCGGAAGGTCAAAAGGTAGCTAAAATCTCGGGAACATGCAGAACGTGTCAAGAAAACGTCATTTCAAGGGCATAATGGGCACGTGTCGCAAAGACGATACCGATGAAAAATTTCCTTCCCAAGCATCTTTGATACTAGGAAAGGAAAGAGGCAAACTGTAGGGGGAGAAAGCTACACAGGGTGCTCGGCAAGCTCTCGATAAGGAAAGATAAATACCGAGCTACAAACAGGAGCCCGTGGCATGATAACATGAGAGATGTCGAAGAAGCAACCAGAAACTGGATACGTAGCAGAAAAATGACTAGAAGAAATAATGGATATGCCGAAGGGAAGGTGCCGAGGGCAGGAAAGAATCCCGAAGACATCTCGAAGAGCAACCGACTTACTTGACAAAGTCTGACACCACCACGATTGGGTAGTTTGTCTTATTAGCTGTAATCCACCTTCGACTTCGCCTATATAAGGCGAGCTCGGGAAACATTGTAAGTGTTGGAATTGTTGTGTATCCTAAGGCGTGTGAGAGGGATTAGGTTAGTATCTCCTCAGCTCTTTGGAACATAATTCCCATGCATTGTATTAACAGAAATTAGTAGTTCAATGATTATTAAATTCGTTTCTTGTTTAATTGCGTACGAATTCATCTATCGATGTATACTGTTTAATCTTGTAATCATCTAGGCTTTGAGTAGATGTATACATAGTTTGATGTTAGAACTTCATGGGTGTTCGGTATAAAGTTTCTATGCAGATTTTACACTAACACATCCCTTGTGGCCGAATAGAAGTTATGTTGTTTTACATCAGGATTCTACTTGTTATCCTACACATTTGAAACATAAGCTTGAAAAATTAACAACCTTCCACTTGATTAGTGCAGTTCACCATTTGATTTTGTGGGTTGCATCTATGAAATCTTGATTGATTTTATACAAGCACTGGATCTTATCTGCACTGACGATATTGCTTAGGTGCAAACCTAGTGAAACTATTTTTTTAAATTTTAAACTTTTTTTTACTCTCTTTTTGAATTACTATTTTAGGAATATAAATTAATATATCTCATCGAGCGATTGCTCTTTCAAAAAGTTAGAAGACAGCCAAGCTACAAGCTAGACACCAATCCCCTTTTGTATAGCCCAATTCTATGAATGATAAAATCACCCACTCTTACTGATTAAAAGTTTTAAATTTTTAATTTGTTGAATCCGAAAATAAGTAAGAAATTAAAATAATCAAATTAAGGATAATATTGAAATTATGCTTCCAATGAAAATTTTAGATCCAAAAACAATTAAGGCTCTCTAATCGCATGGATGCATAGTTTAACTAAAGGGGGTACAAAAGAACCTTTTCAGCGAAACGACAACAACTCCCATTTGGGATTACACCTGACCTGTGTTTTTAAATTCCCTCGTAAATTTTCCATCTAGTGAATAAAATTGACCAAACTTTCATAATAAAAAAATAAGAAAATGGGCTATTTAATGTTTGGTACCCAACAAATGTCCAAAAAATAGCGTTGGTACCCAACAAATGTCCAAAAAATATATAGGCTTGGTACCCAACATTTGAAATATTAAGGGTTGGTACCTGAAACTGCCGTTGACCGTTGAAATCAACCTTTGACCGGTCTTTATTTTATTTAACCTAATTTATATTACAATATTAGTTGATTTGACGACTTTATCCCTAGAGAAAACCGATTAACTTATCTTCTTCGTCCCATACCAGTATGCAACAACTTCTTTATCTTTTTCGTCCATATACTAGTATGCAACAACTTCTTTCACGCCCGGACTCATCATCTCTTTTCCACCATGGCCTCCAGCCACCACCATCGAGTTTTTCTACCACAACACCATTATCTTGCTAACCTCCTTCTTTTTCTTATTCGACTTCTTTTTATATATATTCAATGTAAAGTGACATCAATGAAGATCCATTAAACTTGTGATCCAATTCACCAGCAGAAGAATTTTCGATATTGTTACAAATGATTGAAAAAATTCGGGACACATTAAACAAGAAGATGACATGGTCGGTAAATTTCATTCCCAATAGTTGGTAATTGATTATCAAATCTAGAATGAATGAGTTGGGATTTCAGAAGCAATTGATTTGGTGAACATGGAGCAATTGATAAAGATTCATTTGGTGAAAATTTCCTTGTTGGGAACTTCCAATATCTCTTATTGTAACTGATGCCCTGTGAATGGAAATTTTGCTAGATATCTGGGAACTTGCAATATTTCTTATTGCAAATGATTTGGTGAAAATTTATTTGTTGGGATCTTGCAGTATTTCCAAAAATTGAAAGTGTCTAAAATCAATATAAGAATTTAAGATAAATTTAGAAAGAATAGATGCATTTGACAAACAGAATTTTTGCAGCCGTAATCTTCTTGCACAGTTGGCCAATTAAAGCAGTGGTGGTCGTGTGGATCTCATTCCCAAATGGGTTAATATCAGAATAGTCATACTTTTGAAACTACAATTACATAATGGTCATACTTTTAAAATTAGTTTACAAAACAGTCACAAAACCGTTAGTTTCCGAAAAAACGGCCGTTAACCATGACGTGTCAGTTAACCGAGCTCGCAAAATGTCGCCTCTACCCTCTGATCCACGTCATTATGTGTTGTTATTACCAAAATAACCTTTAGTTAACTGACACATCTTGGGAAAACGGAACTCGAGGATTGATCAACGGCTGGGGCTGAAAATGGAAGGATAAAAGATATCGACCACATCTTCTCTGCCATATCAGTTCGTCTTCTTCTTCTTCTTCCTCTTTTCTTTTCTTCTCTGCAAAAACATGGCGAATGGTTAGGTTTCAGTGGTTTAAGGTTAGATTTTTGCTGAGAAACTTTAACGACTGGTTAGGGTTAGTTGGTTTAGGGTTTTTAGAGAAGAAGAAGTTCAAAGTGTCTGTAACTTGAAGAATATAAGAAAAAGGTCGACGGACAGTAAAACCCGTATGCCATTAACAACATCTGTAGCTTCTAATACTATCCTCAACCATGTATGCAGACATAACGAGGTATGATTTTCATCTTTGTAAACCTAATTTCAATTTTTTAGGTCATTTCTGAAACCCTAATTTTCAAAGATTTGCGGTTTTTTTTGAGAAACCCTAATTTGTGTTTAATCCACTGTTATATATGTTCAATGAAGTTAATTAGGGTGTTAGTAGTTTGCTAACACAACATGCATGGTATGAATTTGGGGGTTTTGCCTGAAACCCTAATTTTACCACCATTACTGTGTTTGTAATGGTTTCTATTGGGGTAATTAGAATAATTGTGTACTAATTGAACCTAGGGATTTGTAATTGTGTACTAATTATTTCTCAGTTGTGACCTGATTGTGTATCTGTATCTTTGCAGGATATATGTTAAGTACCCAGTTAGAAGTTTTAGGGTTGAAAACTTTGATACAAACAAGGTTATGTTCTTTGATAATGTTAGTGTAAACTGTGGGGGTTTGAATGGTTTTAGTGAAGCTGTTCATAATGCATTTCAGTTAGGTAGTGATAAAGATGTTGAGCTTGTTTGGTACAGTAAGGATGACCCATTTCACCTAGCTAGTAATGCAGACTTTTATGAGATGTGGGATGATGGGTTTGTGGAAGATGGTTATATTCACTTGTACCTCACTGCTAGGATGAGGAAAGTACCCCTTTCTGAGGAGTTTCCATAGAGTTATGGAGTTACAGATGGGATGAGTTATGCAACTCCTGTGAAGGTGAATATTCATTCATGAATGCATATCAACTTTGAAGCTCCACCAGTGAGACTGAACAGTGAGAATTTTAGTACACCTAGGAAGAGGGTTATATACAGCAAGTCTCCAGAATTGCTGAGGAAAAGTCCTAGGCTAGCTGCTAAGTCTATTGCTAGGGCTGTTTATGGTAGTTCTGGTGGTGTTCAGGGTAAGCATCTGTTTAAAGGTTATTTTTGATGATCCTGAGCCTCAACAATTTGAAAGATCATTTGAATCACGGCAAGCTGAGTTGGAGTACTGTAACATACAACTAGAAAATGATGCAGTAGATGTTTGTAGAAGCCCAAGGAACGACATTGAAGATGAGGGTATACAAGTTTACATGGACTTCTGCAATGATTACTTTGGGGGCTTAGAAGGCAGTTTTGATTTCTTACATCCTGAGAAATACAAGGCAGCTGCAGGTAATGATGTATATTCATGTAGTTATTTGTATTTGTTTCATTTGATTTGATGGCTAACACCCCTTTCTGTATTTGTTTTGGTTTTGTAGAAGCACAAGCTAGAGATGGTTTACAGCAAGAAACTGGTCCAAACAGTAAAGGAAAAGAGATTGTGGTTTTTGAAGGTGACTGTGCTGAACAAGATGATGGTTGTGATAGCTCTGAAGAAGAAGCTGAAACAGGTAATTGTTTAGCTGTAGTGGAAGAGTTGGATGAAGAGAAGGCATGTGCATACAAACAATATGAGAAAGTTTTGGGTGCAACACTTGTAGCAACATAAAATCCAAATTTGTTTCCTGATGATGATTTGTTCCCTGATGAGAATGGCAATACTGATGTGTTTGTTTATGTTGATACCATGTTTGTGGGGATGGAGTTTATGGACAATGAGGAGTTCAGAAACCATGTAAGGGGATATGCAATTAAGAAGGGATTTCAGTACACCTTAAAGCCTAATGATGCAGAAAGGATTAGAGTGAACTGTAGGTATGCTAAAAAACAAAATTGTGACTTCTTTATCTATGCAAGTTGGGTTCATAATACCCCCACTTTCAAGGTAAGGAAGTTCAATTTGAAACATACATGTGTAACAGATCACTTGAGTAGGAATAGGGCAGCAAATGCTGAGTATGTTGCCAACTACTTGTATGACAAGCTGAAGAGAGGTGACTCAATGCCACTCCCATATAGTCTGCAAGATCAATTCCACACTACACATAATACTAGTGTGCCATATCAGGTTTTGAAAAGGCTTAATGGGAGTTATGTGGATTCATATAGGTTGGTTCCTGCCTTTTGTGATATGGTAGAAGCTACCAGTACTGTACGAGTAGAAAATCTGCATAGTTTCATAAGACTCCATATCCATCAGATCTACTCATACTTACAGTAATA
>JAJJMA010303017.1:0-15246 GCA_023529015.1 Papaver nudicaule | reverse complement strand
GAAGGACTTTGATTGCTTATAAATTATCAAGATCTAGGTCGAATTTCTATAGTTCTGTAAACCCAATTTCAATGCCTCTTTTAACACTTCACGAGGATGAAGATTATCAACGAGAAGAGGAGGAAGATGAAGAAACCGATTCTGATCGGAATAAAGAGGATGACAGTGAAGATTCCGATAGTTCGGTTTCGAATCGGAATCACCGTGAAAGGAAGATCAAGAGTTATAAACCAACTAGAAGTTTTTCTCTCACAGATCTTAATGGATAAGGACATTAATGTGCAGTTCCTAAAATAATACGGAGCTTTTTTTAATTAAAGAAAACCTCGGGGAGTTCGATCATGGGAATAATTATTATTATGCCCTTGATGAAAGTTGTTGAGATGTCCTTAATACTTTAGTTAAAAAAGAACTAAAATGTTACTCAAATGTTACTCGTATGTGTTCTGCTGGTTTAGGTAATTGGCAAGTCTAATTATGAGCTAAACAGCTCTAATGTAACCATCAAAATGTAATTTTCTTTTCCTTAATTGTAGGTGTGTTCGGAACCAAAACTCTTTTTCTTATTTGTGTGATTCACCATCAAAGAACAAACCCAAACCCATGGGACATGAAATTTGATACATTTGTGTTAGGAATGTTGGGGCATTATGTGTCAATGCAAACCTTGTTGATGGGTCTTGCAAAGCTTTTGAGGATTCACATCCCAAATATGTGGGATCTTTATCATGGCCATGGAAAGTGGCCATTGCGCTGAACTTGGAGACATTGGATCTCTGTAGGAAGTGGTTATTGCGCTGTATGGCGCGTCTCTATCAAGTGCACACTTTAAGAGGATAAGGAATAAATAAGGCAATAAACCCCATCTCCATGCTCTGCATCTTTTGCGTAACGAGTAGCCACTTCTTTTGTTATCTACTTTCGGTAATCGATTTGATGCAACCATTTGCGAGAATGAAATGCATAAACTCATGATCTAAGCACAACTAAGTTGTCATTTCCTAAGGTTAGGGTTTAGTTTGTCATAGAATGGTCGTTGAAAGAAAAAGAAGTTTCTTTATCTATTAGATTTTTCTCCTAGAACAAAACAAATGCATTACTTGCTGGCATGAATCGTGTTTTCATGACACCTCTCCACAGATACGAGGAATGTCAAGTCATTAGTCACTCAAATATCAAAAAAATGGATGTCGATCTCAATAGTGCTACAGAGTCACAGACAAGGAGGCGGTAACAAAATTATAAAAATAGAGGGACTAAAGGTTGTCGACATGATATTATTTTGAGTCCCTCAGTCAAATCTCACGCATTTCTAGTAGAGAAAATAAAGTACACGACAAGGAGAGTGACGTGGGGATGAGTTGGAGATAAATATCGTTATGGTGAAGGCTTTATTTGCCTTGCGTCATTAGGGAATATCCAAAAGAATCCGGGCATATTTGCCCTATTCTCCCATCCAGCTTGACGCGTTAAGGGATGGCTAAATGGGTGGGCGAAAAACCAGTTATACCCTTTCCCTTATACGTAAAATGTCTGTACTACCCTTGAGAAATTATATTAACCTAAAACTAACCTAGTTTCTACCGAAAAAAATCAAAATCATTCTTCTCCACTTCTCATTCCTCTCTGAGTTTGATGATAACTCTCCACCTCCTCCATGAAATCAGCCACCAAGGAATCAAACCCAAATAACACCACCAACAAGCCACCTCCCCAAAGAATCTCTGCTGCAACAACTCCATATCATCACCACCACCGGAAAAACGCTGTTGTTGATGAGGACAGCAGAAAGCAAACCATCATAAAACAACCAACCAAACCCAAAGACAGAAAACCCAACACAAAGACGAGATGTACTTCTTCATCTTCTGAAATCAAAATCCTTCTTTCACACTCAAATCCCTAATTTTCCAATCACCAACAGCAGAAATCAAATTGAAAATCAGATCGATTATCATTAAGGGTTTTGAGATGTACTTGTTTGAAATTATAGGAAGAGGCTGATGATTACAGAAACTAATCTTCTCTATGAAGCCTCTCTTTTCAATTTTCTTGATTTTGCTTTCGATTTTGTTTTTGTTCAGTTGATTATTTTGTTCAGTTATCTGTCATTGGGTTTGTGCTGCAGTTCATTTTCAATCAGAAAAATGTTGGATGGATTGTTCTTGCTTACTTATTCATGGTTTGCCCCCTTTTCCTTTCCCTCTCTACTTTTTACTTCAAACCCTTTTACCTGTGAATTGTATTTCTATGTTCTTGATTTGTGGGCTAGTCTGAAAGTCGGCACTCTGACAAATTGGTCTAATTGCAGCTAGTTATGGTTTTTATAATGGTTAATTTGCATTTATATTGTGCCTTATGGAATGAATTTCTTGGGATTTGTATAGGTTACGATTGCTGGTTATACAGCGGGTCAACGTGCGAAACATGTTCCGCGAGGGAAGTCTATTGCTGGATTATCCATTTTGGCAGGAACGTCTGTAACCATGTTTTTGCTAGTTATCTTGAATGTGTTTCCTTTTACTCCTCGGTACATAATCCCGGTGGCAGGAATGATGGTTGGTAACTCAATGACAGTTACTGGAGTTACCATGAAACGGCTTCGAGATGATCTCAAGATTCAAAAAGATCTGGTGCGTTAGCAAATCACCTACTTGACGAAATGTAGCTGGAATTTTGATTCTTACTCACCTTGTAATTGACATTTATGTGGATGTGATTGTTTTATGTAGGTAGAGACGGCATTGGCACTTGGGGCAACGCCGCGGCAAGCAACGGTTCAACAAGTAAAAAGGTCTTTGATTCTAGCGTTATCTCCAATTTTAGACAATGCGAAAACAGTAGGATTAATATCGCTTCCTGGTGCAATGACTGGACTCATAATGGGAGGAGCATCACCTATGGAAGCGATTCAGTTGCAGATTGTTGTAATGAACATGTTAATTGGGGCTTCTACTATGAGTAGTATCATGTCAGTGTACCTATGCCGGCCTGCTTTCTTTACTAAAGCTTACCAGTTGGAGAGCAAGGTTTTCATTTCAGACTAGACATGTCGCATAATGTGAGACTAATTCTGATGTTTATGAAGTAGTGTGCAATGAGTAAACTTGCTTTTTTGAACTCTGTTTGTAAAACTGTAATGGATAATAATGAGAGTTCTTACACCTTAGAATCCTAAATTTGCAGTAGTTCTGGAGTAGAAACTTTGTTTTGGCTGTCCCATTACAGAAAGAGCTGAAGTTGTAGAGGGATCTGGGGGTCTTATGGGATGTCAATCTGTTTTTAAATGCATTGATTTACGGATTGATTACCCGGTATTGCATTAAAGGCCTTTCGTGTTTGTTTGGAATATGGAATATGTGTACTCGGCAGCTCTTTTGATTTACCGAGTATAATTTGTCATATCTCCTAATTTCTGTAAAATTTTAAGGTGTATTCGGTTGCTTATTTGCCTGCCGAATAACATTTTTGCATACTCGGTAGCTCTCCTGCTTGCCGAGTATATACTTTCTGACGAGGGATTTAACACCACTCGGTAGCTATTATTTTTATCGAGCTACCGAGTAAGGTTACTCGGCAGCTATATTTTTTTTCTGAGATACCGAAGGATTCAAGATATGAGCTTATAAGAAGTTTTTCTGAGGAAATAGAAAATTTTGAAGTATCTTCTACTGACAGCGGGAAAATGTAGATAAACTTGTTGTGCATCATATCATAATCATGATGTTCTTCTTTACCACCAATGTATGAATCATATTCAACAACATCATCCTCGGGAAGGTCCCCAAAGGGTACAACCTACAAAGAAGATTGAAAACTTTAGACAACTAAATTGGAAATTAACAACAATCGGTAGCTCGATGAAATATATGAACTGCCGAGTAGTACTGGAAAGAATTACTCGGTAGCTAATTAAGCCACCGAATATAGATGAGGTTTGGCCAATATTCTGTACCAAAAACCAATATGAATCGGTAACCATTTGAGCCATCGAGTATACATTCGGTAGCTTAGAAGTCTACCGAGTATACATTCGGTAGCTTAGAAGTGATTTCGAGCGACCGAATGGTTACTTTATTGTGCATGTACGGATGGTGGTTGGGATATTCGGTGGCTCCATTGATGGTCTGGATCTACCGAATATTCTAACTGCAACATTCAAAGCATGCAAACTTTGATTTTTCATACGTCAATCAACCATTACAAGCTAATGGGTTTCAAATTAGAGAGCTACCTGATCATTTGGAGTCGAGTTCACTTCCTTTCCCTTCTTTGATTCTTGATTTTCTTCCAAACACTCTTGTTCATGGCTTTTCTCTATGGCTTCTTTAACGTAAGAGGAATTCCTAGCATGATCAACTCCAAGAGAAGAAGATTCACCCCACTCAATCTCACTCAAAACAACCATCTCAACTTCTAAAAAAAAACTTCTTTTTCTTCTTCTTCTTCTAACTCCCTCTCAAATGAATTTTTTTTTGAAAAGAACTAAAGTAATCGGTGGCTAAGTAGCTAAATTAGTAATTATGTTAGCTTAATCGGTAACTAATTATGAGTTAATCGGTAGCTTAATATCGTTGGGGGTATTTTAGACACTGAGATAAGGGATAGCCTAATTACTCCAGGGTGTTTGAGTTTTGAAAATTTTTCAAAATATGCCCGGATTCTTTTGGATATTCCCTGATGACGCAAGGTTTATTTGTTAATATATTTAATTTCTGGGTTAAGTACTTGAAAATCTTTTTCAAAGAGGAGATAAGATAAGGAGATAAGAATGGCTGTACCTGAAGGATGATCTGTCGTGGAGGCCTTATCTCATTTAGGAATAGCTGTTATTCGTTATCATTATCATCACCGTTATCTCAAGGGGGATGTCCTATGCTTTGGGACATATTACCGATGCATTGGTAAGTTGTTTGCCTTTGTGAAAGTGATGTCGATCTTATTTGTAACAAATTACCATGCGGGTTGCAGCAGACGCGTTTATGATGTAAGGCTAAGTCTAATGGGGGATTCAACTTCCCTTAAAAGCGTCGTCTAAACCCCAATTTTTCCCCACTTCAACTTCCCTTTCCCTTATTTAAGGGAAGTAGAAGTTGAATTGCTACTTAGGCGCTCAATGATGTAGCGCCCAAAAAGTGGATCCGCGCTCAATGATATAGCGCCCAAACGAATATTCTACTAGATCTGATGGCTAATAACATATGTTCCAGATCTGATGGCTGAAATTATCTGGCGCTTTATCATGTAGCGCCAAAACACTATATTATGTAGCGCCGAAGTAGAATTTAGCTGATGTGTCTAGCACTTCCCATTAGACTTAGTTTGGGAATTTGTTGATGTGTCATTCAACTTTTTAAGGGAAGTTGAATGACCATTAGACTAAGCCTAAATCATGTTTTACCTAATGATCCAACAGAACCATCTAGAAAGACTTTGTAAAGAAAAATAATGGTTAAGACCAATGGGGAAGTTGACTTTGGGAAAGATTTAAAAGAATTAGGATGACCAAATGTCCACCAAAACCTCAGAATCCTTGACGCTTGTTGGTGAGCCATCGTTGTATATATCTTAGTAATGACCACTGGTTTTAACTATTGACTTGGTGTACAATTAATTATGTACCCATATGAGCAAGCATTATGGTTGCTTTCATGTCTTTGTCCACAATTTAGCTCCAAAAACTAGCCATCGTTATGGCCGGGCACAAATCGGTGCTCTTCGAGGGCCGCTATTCTTTTTGTTCGACTTTTTTATTTTTCCGCACCCCCTTTCACTTGATTTAGACCGTTCGATTCCAACATTTCAAAAATCTAACACTTGGAAGTTTTTGAATCTTACTGGCTAATTTTTCTTTTAAGACATTCACGTTTTTTTTTTAATAGGATAGATTCACTCTCCAACTTCAACTGTCCAAATCAGTTACTTTATGAATTTTTCTTAGCAATTGTAATAATACATCTTTGAGATTACAATAAAGGACTGATAGGTTGTTTCCTCTCCAAATGATGTTTGAGGAGATGGAATTCCTACGGTAAATTTTGCTAAGTTAAAAGCCGCTAAATTTAAAGTTCTGCCTACAATTTAGGCCATTCAAGACAAAAGAGACTTGCTGTCATGAGTTCTTTGGATACTGGCATGATAACTTACGACCACCAACAACTTCCTTATACATGTTCTTGATAGCCTTCAAAATGTTGTTATCCTAGGCTTCAAAGTTGACATTTGTTCGTGTCCATTCAGCAGCCCATCTGTATGCTAATTGAGCTCCAGTGACTGGTCCATCTCCATTGGCTTTTGCTGGATAACCTCGAGATCCGATGCATTGACCTGTGGAGTTCAAAGCAATTAGAGCAATGTTAGAAATGTTTGGTATTATAGAGGGGAGTTCACAAATTTTTATTGTGCAGCTGATGTTTCTGCCCATATTTCTTTCAAGAAACTCAATGTCAGAGTTACTGTTAGGATTATAGTGAAGATTGTTTAGAATGTGACCATCACTATGAATCACTCTATCATAGTCACAGAGATGTTGCCCGATCTTCATCACAGTAGTTTTTGAATCAGCTTTCTTGTTCTCAAAGGAATTGGCACACCTGACTTTCCATATTAACCAGCAGACAGAGGAATATGTGTTAGCCTGGTTGTTACCCATTCCAGAGAACCAAGAGTTAATTCAGCCATGAAAATTAGTGTTGTTGTTGAAGCTGAAGTTATCCATGCCCAAGAACTCCTTCCAGACATTGGAAGCAAAACCACAGTGCATGAAGATATGAGAAATTGTTTCAGATGTGGAGTTGCAGATTTCGCAAATAGGATCAATGTAGTGGAGGTGCCTGACAACTCTGGGGTTTAGAGGAGACAGTTGTGGGCACATCCAGAGGAAAAGTTTTATAGCTGGTGTAGTATCAAGCTTCCAGATTGCCATCCAGTTCTTTTAGTTCACCTCCCCTTTGTATCTGTTATCCATTTTTTCCTTGTGTTAGGGCATTGTTCGGTCAAACCCACTAGCGTTAGTATGTCAAGCTAGTTGTCAGTTTTAGGTGTCAAAACACAATTCTTGATTTATCCTACTAAAGGTTTACTTCGGAACTAGGATAGAGGTAGTAGAGTTTAAAGTCGATCTCCACCCTTTGAAGACGAAGATGAAGAACACATGAAGACATCATCAAAGGCTTCGTCGACAAAGGTTAGTAAAGATTGAATTTTCCTTGAACTCTTGTTATTATTTTCTCTATCTATCGAAGTAATGAACTCACTATGTGGATCAATGTTTATGACGGTGAAATTACATCATTGTATATTAACCCGAGGAGATTTGGTCCATATGACTATAGTGAGGGCAACCTTTGACCTTTGATTAGGTCTCCATGTTATAGTGAATGGAAATACGAATTCAACGCTTCAAGAATCACTTAATTCCGTTGTATATCGAAGAAGTTATGAGTGATTTATTGAAACTGAAAAGCGTGGCTAAAAGCTGAATTCGGGAAAGAGGAGTAGGAAGCTTCTGGAATCTTCTGGAACTTTCTGAAACGTTTTTTCACCCGTGAGTTGTGGTCCGTTCTAATTAGGGTTTTGCTACAATTATCTTGTTTAAGAGATAAGTTTTGTAGAATATCTCCTAGTCAAAGGATAAGGTTTATCCTTTCACAATTGTGATGAAACCAAACTCTTGAAGATTATCCAACTACTTGGTGGATAAATCTTGTTTGATTTCTATATATTTATTTGTGTGAAAATCTTATCTTAAGGTAGTATAATCTATCAAACTCTTGTTAGATAAACGCTATTTGGTTTCTACAATAGAAAGGTGTCTAGATTCATTGTTGTAGATGATGGATTTTAGTATATGGGCAAAAGTGTAAAAAACAACGTAATGAACTTAGAACAAGCCCATGATATATGATAATATTTTGCACCACCAAAAAAAAAACATAATAACCTATAATATTACCAGGAGAGCAGGTCTGCTGCAACGACCCTAGACAAGGAATGCTCTGGCCAGCACCATCTGATGGTCATACGCGCGCCGCCCTTGTTATGCTTGGCCATTACATGGTCAAGCTTTGCCCTCTTTGGTCAGCAGCATCTTATGGTCACATACCAAATGGTAATGGAACAGGAGAGCAAGCCTACTGCAACGACCCTGATTGAACGAGGATATTCAGGCCAGCACTATCTTATGGTCATACGCCGCCCTTGATGTGCTTGGCCATCACATGGTCAAGCTTTTCCCTCTTTGGTCAGCACCATCTCATGATCACATGCCAAATGGTAATACATCCGGGAGACCAGGACTACTGCAACGACCCTGGTTATACAAGAGATATCTTGGCTAGCACCATCTTATGGTCATACACCGCCCTTTGTTATGAGTTCTCTCTGGCCACTAGGCCAAACTACTCATGAGATGGCACTTGCCATCCCTGGCCACTAGGAAAAATTCTACAAGGGATAGCATTGGCTATCCCTGCCCAAAAACACAAGGGATAGCACTGGCCATCCCTGGCCAAAACACAAGGGATGGCACTGGCCATCACAGGCCAAAGCACAAGGGATGGCCAGCGCCATCACTGGCCGAGAACACAAGGGATGGCGCTGGCCATCCCTGGCCAAATGCCTAGAGGATAGCGCTGGCCATCCCTGGTCAAATTTCATCAAATGCTCGAGGGATAGCGTTGGCTATCCCTAATCAAATTACTCAAGGGACGGCGCTGGCCATCCCTAGGCCAAGCAATCTCGACAGGGGATGGCGCTGGCCATCCTCAAGCCATTAGGCCAAAAGCTAACATGGGATGGTGCTGGCCATCCCTAGGCCATTAGGCCAAATAAAGCAATATGGTATGGCACTGGCCATCGCTAGACCACTAGGCTAAACAAACTAATATGAGGATGCACTGGACATCCCTTTAGAACACTAGGCCAAGATTCACTGGGATATCACTGACCCCTTGGCCAAACCTAAGTCATAATGACAATCTGAGATATCCCTGACCGCTAGGTCAGAATAAGCTTGCAGGAAGTGCCAGCCTATGGTACGCTTTGGTCGTCAGTGGCCAAGTCTATTCTCATGATCTGTTCTGCTTATATTTCATGTAATAGAGGTTATCTCATGATTATACTACTTTAGCCAGACACATGTTTGAGACATTTCTTAAGTATCCATATTCTCAAACACGAAGGTCATCTCACATCCTTATAATAAGTATTGCTAAAGGACTCAACATCCAGCGATGGCAAGGTCAACAAAGTCAATACGAACTTACTAGAATGAAGAGTTACATACACTATTCAACAGAGATGTCAAAACGTGTCACACATGGGGGGAGTCACATTAGGGTTTTGGTCTGGCGGTCTACGACAGTTGTGGTCTGACACCCACTTAGAAAGAGGTTATACTTGTGGGAATACTGGGTTAATGAGTAGTGGGCATGACTGGCAGTTAAGCTATCCCTACGGGAGTAACTCCATCATTCCACTACCTCCACTTTACCATTTTCCTCCACGATTAACAAGAGATCAGTGTATTTCTGAACGTACTATAAATAGATGACTTTATCTGTTTCCAGGGACAACTCATCACAACCTATCTTAGTCTAATTCACTTTCAGTTCATCTCGATTCACCTTTCATTTTCGAGCAAAATATGAGATTAAGATTCAATTGAGAAACCCTTGCGAAATCAGAAAGAAACCATCAACTTCATAAGTTATTCAGAAACCACACACATTACCATTTCCAACCAGAAATATGTGATCTCACTCTTTCTCTGCTTCCCTCCCTAAGACCAACCCTATCTCCTCATCTGTGACCGAAGCAAGTCTGGAACGGCCATTGTCTTGGTTTAGGCTAGATTTGTTCGATTTTGATCTCTCGAACTTAAAAGTACTCTTTTGCATTACATTGTTTTCCAGGTAAAACAATTGGCGACCACAGTGGGGAGATCAATCTCTCGGTCTCAGAAAAACTTCATTTCACATAAAGAATGGTCAAGCTAGGGTCAGGATCAAACATCATCAAAATGAATCCTACGCCTCTAAGAATTGACAGCGCCACCACTGGCATGATGTCACCCACCCTTACCATTTACTTCTCATATTTTCACAAAACCCGTTCAGCCTAACCCAAAACGATTATTGAACTAGACGGAGCCTACACCAACCAACACAATGGATTACGCCCTCAACTATAATCCACGTACTGGACTCTGCTCTAGAGTACTCCTTTAGATTCATCTATTTCCTACATGTGATTTGCAAGCAAACCATTGCACTGGAAAGGGTATCGAATCTATCCCATGCATCTTGTAACCTTAGTATTGTGGGAACAAATACTAACATAACTCATGGTTATGTAGACAAGAATACAAAATCTCAATCGCTATAACACTACTAAGTAGCCGACTATTTCGAAAGATAGAATAAGTAGAATAGAAGAATTTCCATAAAAGTCATAACTCCTACTAACCTTTTGTCGATGAAGAATATCCGATGTCTTCTTTGTATTCACTGTCTTCGTCTTCAAGGTCTCTACTACTTTGTCTATATCCCAATTCCGAAATCTAAACTCTAGTAGGCTAAATCAAGAATTGTGTTTTGACACCTAAAAGTGACAACCAGCTTGACATACCAACACTAGTGGGTTTGACCGGACAATGCCCTAACAATCTCCCCCTTTGTCAATTTTATTGACAAAACCAATTTACATATGGATTCAAAAGATGTACAATAAAGATCTAACCCAGATGTATCTTGATTTCTTGAATTCTACAATTTCTCCTTTGAGTGCTGATGTGTTCGTTTAACTCCTGTTGAAAAATTCGTAGACAGCACCACAACATATCTAGCTCAAACAACCACAAAGGTACACTCGAGTTTACATGGGTTAATATGCTAATCCCACATGTTGTTTGTGCAAAGAGTAAGAATCAGATCAACTTTAAAGTTCGTGTACCAAAACTTATAAAGTGATGCTACTCATTCTTGATACGAAGATCCCCCTTAATCTTTATACCTCTTTTTGCCAGATTGGTATGAAGCCCAATATTTACTCCCCCTTACTTGATACTTTCGATAAAGTACATAAGTAAGCAATACAGTGTTCTCCCACTATGGTTATGAACCACAAGCACAAGAAACCATATGATTCCCCCCCTATTTGTGACAAAAATATGACAAACTAGTTGAGACTTAGGGTTTTAAGCCTATAGAGATAGTCAAGTCAATGATGTTGTCTCGCATATCAAGTTTAAGATGACATAACTAGGAAATCAGAACGAGGATTTCTAAGTTGATTCATCTTTTGGAGAAATATAGATACACTTTTCTCCTAATATTCCACATCCACGCTCCCCAAAAAGATTTGTTATTAAGCGCAAGCTCATTTAAGAACTCTCCCCCATGTGCTGTTATTCAATAAAGAACAACTACAAAGCCTAACTTGGACAAACAATTTAATGTATCCAGTTTTCTTTGTTTACAATCTCCTTTCCTTAGCCAATTTTTTGGAAAAGAGTATATGATTCTTGAACTTATGGAAACCCTAAAAATCATATAATCAAAAGTTTTTTGATCGTGAGAAAAAGCTTAAATTTAGTAACATGACACAACTTTGTGTTATCACCGAAGCAATAAAAGTTGTGTATTGCAATAAGATTGAGGTAGACAAATCAAGTATTGCAAACATCATTAATAATTATCTAAAACAAACTTTTATTAATGAAATAAAGCAGTACATGCTGAAAAACTCTAAAAAGCATGAAAAGGCAAACTACTTTTATATATAGTTTATATTCCTTAGGCAAAAGTAAGAACAAGTTCTCACAAGGAACCAACTATTCTAATCTACTAAGAAAGAGAAATCTAAACAAAAAGTTGTAGTCTTCCAACTTTATTCAGAATTGCTACTGGAAGGCTGGCCATCATTCTTGGCACCACAAACCTCAGAAGACTTGTTGTCAGCAAGTTTGTTGGTTTGTGATTTCATGTGAGCTAGCACATTATTCACTGCTTCCATCTGGGACTTAAGTAGTACATTCTTTCTTGTAGTAGCCATGGTATTGACTTTCATAGCTTCAAAATCTATCAAGAATCACCAGACCATATCAGCTGATATTTGAACATCTTGATGCAAATTCTCATATTCATATGCATGAAAGGAATAGATCCAAGGCTGATGTTCATGAAAATCAAGACATTCTTCTTTTTCTTTCAGAGTCTCTTCTCTTCTTTCCTTTCCTTCTCTTCAGAGCACTTGGCATTGCTTCACTTCTCCATTATTAAGATGAGATAGCAGAGAAAATACTTGAATAATTATTTCTCAAGTATTGTGGTATTTATATAAGAATACCAAGAAAGGATTAACTCAAATATCTCACACAATTTTGCACACCAAGAGTCCCTTAGGGTTTGTGTTTGTGTTTTAGAAAACAATAAACGTGATCTATTTTAGAGATTTGAGTGACTCTTTTCGCAGATAAAATTATTCTCCGCGGATTCGAGTTTTTCTACAGAAAAACACTCTTCGACGGTTCGGGAACCGTTTGGGTAAAAATAATCATTCTTTTGAACCCATCAACCCAGTGGGCTTGGTGTTTTTATGGGAGTCCATACGTTCCTCAATCTGGTTTTGACATAACTATCTTTGATCACTCAGGCGCCTATTTTGAGTGGTACTGATCATCATCAGGGTTTCTCATCCCTGATTAATATTTCCTTACCTTTCAGTACTAAAATAAGGAAATTGTTTTCAACACTTAATTTTGAGTGTTGCGGTGAGTATTAGGATACTCACCTGATCTAGACCTTCCTTTAGACCTCCTCGATTGTCTTCCTCCAAAGTTATCATAGAAGTTACTATCATCAAAATATGGCTCTGTATCTGATGGTCCTCTAGATAATTTCCTAGCTCTATGAACCTGTTTTATAAGGTCTTTGTTGAGCATAGTATATCCTGACAACATCTTGTTCATATTATTCAGGCTTATTATTTCATTGGAGAATCGAGGTTGATTGCTCTCAGAGTTTTCTCTCTTAGGAATCCACCTCTTAGTGGTCATAGATGAGAAAGGCATCATGTTCCACATTTCCTGAGGTTTTTTTTCTTTTAGAGTATGGAATAGCTGTACTATGATTTTCAGTCATAGGTGAGTACATTCTCTTAATTGCCTTATTCCTTGTCCCTGAATATGGCTTAGAGAGTTCAGACACATTTTTTAGAACAAGATTTAATGTGTGTTGGAGTTGAGCAACTCGTTTTGTCCTCTTTTGCTATTGCATTCAGTCTGAAGGTGTCCTTTTCTTTTACAGAAACTACATGATTTATCATGTTTTTTTACCGTCATTCAAACTCTTTTTGTGGATACTGTTATCATCAGAGTGATGAGTGAAATTAGTCCTATCAGAGGTGTGAGAAGATGCCACCTTCTTTCCAACAGTTTTGCCACGATGAGTTCTTGATGTCTTTTCTGACTGACTTTCTTTGGGTTTTCAGAGATTGATTTGAGCCGATCAATTTCTTCCATTAACTCTTCTATTTTTTTCATGAGCAATCATAAGTTCAGAATTTTCAGTCTCTGAACTGGAGGGTTTATGAGGATTATCACTTTTCAGTGTTGAGTCAGATGAATGACCTTTCCTCTTTAGTAGTGAGATCTTTATGGTTAGGGACATAACCAAGGATTCTTGTTCATTGACTTTATCTAAAAGGGAATTTATTTGACCTTCAGTTGTGAGATTTCAGAAGCATGAAATTTCTTGAACCTAATGAGTCCACTACTTTCCTTAGCTGCATTTCTTTCAAGGTCTAAATCAGAATCATATGATAGAATAAAAGAGTAAGGATTATCACTCAATTAGACAGCCTCAGTTGGTTGTTCTCCATTGTACCAGTTGTGTATGAGTGAGTTGGAGGGGTGTCCTATGGTGTAGATTTAGTACTAAGATCCATAATCACGAACCTCGATAAACACAGACAGTTATGCCTTTAATGTGTTTACCGGCTCTGATACCAATTAAAAAAGCAGTGGTACCGAAATACTACCAACTTTTCGTTTGGGCTCGTGAGTCTTATGGTAAGATAGGGACGATCTCAAAAATCAATATCCAAATTTGATAACCAGAGTAGGATCATAAGTGATCGGTCCAACTTAAGATAAATCTTGGTAAATCCCCTGGATGGATTATGGACTAACTCGACGATTATTAATAATGTACTTCTTGTGTTTGCTTCTAATATAATCAGAGAATATAATGCGGAAAGTAAAGCACACAAGACACCAGAAATTTTTTTCCCGAGGAAACTACGACATGTAGAAAAAAACCTCGGGACCTCGTTCAGATTGAACACCACACAATACTAACTGTCTACAAACACTAGCCTACTATAAGACTTCGGTCTAAGATGTAGCAGAGACAAACTCCAGCCCTCCAAGCGAATTGGCTACTGTCGCACTCCTTACGTCTCTAGATCCCCCACAGATCGTCACGCACTTGATTCCCCTAGCTGACGTACTTTACAAGCCTAGTTTAACGTACATAAAGTGACTTCCATCGGATTTCTGCAGGTCATACGGAAATCTACTTACAAGCGGGGGCTGACAAATGAACCGAGTAAACTATGCCCAACTTGTCTCTACCTCAGTTGTAAAAAGAATCACTTAAGAAACTTATAAAACTGGAGCTAACTAGGTCTTACAACACCGAGTGCAGCCATGCGTTGCTTCCTTTAACCTTGTATGTAACGTATCAGTTCTTGAATGACCTTATTGCAGAAGAGAAGGACCGTAGAATAGACAAGAACGTGATCATGTTACCAAGGTTATAGGTTAATCTGATAACAACCACAGAGGTACGTTATCACCTATTTGTGCTTCCCAACTCTCAAGAGAAGTCTTTATAGTCGTTAGCTAAATCCCATAGATTAACTGTTACGTAATAGAGGATGACTATACCACAAGAAGCTTACACCGAAGTGCAAGGAGTTTAAGATCAATTCCACAGAGAAACTTCATGTATGCTTGATGCTTGTGGTTTTCGTTCTTTAACCCTCTATTTATAACACTCAATAAGATAGGTTGCTTAGGAATAACACAACTAGTTTCTTAACCTACAAGTTAGCAAGTGAAAAAGAAGGGGTACCGAAATACTACCAACTTTTCGTTTTGGCTCGTGAGTCTTATGGTAAAAGTCTGGACGATCTCAAAAATCAATATCCAAACCTCTAACTGGAGTAATCTCGACAGTTAGG
>JAJJMA010303014.1:0-32539 GCA_023529015.1 Papaver nudicaule | reverse complement strand
GAAGGTCTACAAAAACAAAAGGAAACTAGTCGTTATTACTCGCATGTTAATTCTACTCGAATGCGATTATAACCTGAGTATAGCAAATAACCCAGAGAAGAAAACAAAGATAAAACTAAAGAAAAGAGAAACACTATAGGTTGGACCAAAACCAAAAACTAGATAATAAACAACTTAAGAGACCACTGATTGAACTAGCTTGCAAACTCATTAGACTTTCATACTATGGTAATATCTTTGTGATTATCCGAAAGATTCTTGATCGTGCTTTGACAGTCTCTCTTCGAGCAAGGCAAGCCCATCCTCGTCATGGAACCTACATGTGCGAGCATATTTTTATCACATTTTTACATTTTGTATCAAGATACTTTGTCAACTGCCATTACAATCATCGTGTTCATACAAGTTAACATCATCAATTATCTAATTATAAAATGTTTATACCCTTGTGCACTTATAAAAATCTTGAACTGATTAAATAAGATTAAAAAGTGACCATTAAGCTTACATATAAGTCGACTAAACCTTTCTGAATGAGATAGTCACATCCTTAAGCAAATCAATGTTGGAACCCAGCATAATACTTTTTATTTTTATTTTTAAAATGAATAGAGCATAGCTCAATCAACTAACTCCACGCATGCAAATTTACATTAGAAACCTCGTTTCTAATAAGTTTTCGGCTGGATATGAATTCCCATACATATATATGTGTGTGTGTGTGTGTGTGTGTGTGTGTGTGTGTGTGTGTGTGTGTGTGTGTGTGTGTGTGTGTGTGTGTGTGTGTGTGTGTGTGTGTGTGTGTGTTTAGTCAAACTTTGAATAGAAATTGTGATTTGACGATTGGGTTATTTAAGTTTGGAGTTAGTTCAGGTTTGATTATTACCGCTAGCTGCTACTGCGTAAGGTTTTGTCAAAAGAAAAGCAATATATTTTGCGCATGCTAGTGTGTATGGTCTGGACAAGAATTTTTTCAAGGATTGGAGTGAATGTCGTAATTTTTGAATTAGGAGTTAGTTCTTTTGATGGTTATTGGGTTTTGAATATTGAAGAGATAACTGAAGCAAAAGATACTGCTTGTGATTTCCATCGTAAAGATGTAGAGTCTGATTATTGTTTGGATTTTATTTCTGCATCGGTAAAACCAAGTGGTCTGGAAATGGCTGAGCTAACTCGCATCAGGCCGATTCATTGTCTAGTTCTGAAACTGCTGAGTCAACTACCAAAAATTGACAATTTTGGCATGTAGCTGAAAGGTTAAAAGGGTAAAATGGTAAAATCTAAGAGGGAATCTAGTCAAAAGGCTACAAATCTTAAGTAACGACGAAAGCATGGGAATCTTGTCAAAGAATTTGTTATAAAGCTGATTTTTTCCATAACAGTAATGAAAAGACGAGGGTATGAGTACACCACCAATCTTTTATTTTAGTCCATCTATAAGTCAAACCTTAAATAGTTCTTGTACACAAGAACTCAAGAACCACATCTCTTCAGATCTGATTGATTCACACAAAGGAGTCAATACGAGAATCCGAAAGGCTATGTCAACTACCAAGTACGATACATTAATTATATATGACGAATCAAATATACCGCGGAAATAAAGTAAAGTACACAAAAGATTTAACGAGGAAATTACAAACTCCTAAAAAAAACTTACGGATATTTAACAACCAAAAGGCTATGTACTCCCCTACGCAGAAACTTACGGAAATAAAGTAAAGTAGACGAAATCTTTGTACTCCCCCACACAAACAGACGTCATTTACTGTCTTACGCAAGAGTTGTTATACAGTCCTTCGTGAAGACTATCGCTACCCGACCTCCAATCGGACGACTACAACCTTAGTGGCACAACCATATAACGGCAGGTCAAATCGCTAGATGATATCCTTGGAAACTTACGGATATTTAATCGAACACGGCCCTTTCCAACTCATCATAAGCCACTGTGTTCTTACTTTTGCCTAAGGAATATAAAAATTATCTAAAAGTAGTTTGCCTTTTCATGCTTTTTAGAGTTTTTCAGCATGTACTACTTTATTTCATTAATAAAAGTTGTTTTTAGATAATTATTAATGATGTTTGCAATACTTGATTTGTCTACCTCAATCTTATTAGAAAACACAACTTTTTATTGCTTCGGTGATTTCACAAATATTGTGTCATATTACAAAATTTAAGTTTTCTCTCACGGTTAAGAAACTTTTGATTATATCATTTTTTTAGGGTTTCCATAAACTCAAGAATCATATACTATTTTCAAAAATATGGCTAAGGAAAAGAGGTTGTAAACAAAGAAAACTGGATACATTAAATTATTTGTCCAAGTTAGGCTTTGTAGTTGTTCTTTATTGAATAACACCACATGGTCAGATCTGGACAAATTGAATTTCAATATCCAAATCTGTATAACCGGAGTCGGATCACAAGTGATCGGTCCAATGCAAGACAAGTCTTGGCAAATCCCCTGTATGGATGATGGACCAACTCGATTGTTATGAATAACGTACTTCTTGTGTTTGCTTTAATTATATAATCATAGAATATAATGCGGAAAGTAAAGCACACAAGACACCAGAGAATTTTTTAACGAGGAAACTACAACCTGTAGAAAAACCTCGGGAACTCGTCCAGATTGAACACCGCACAATACAAATTGTCTACAAATGCTAGCCTACTGTAAGACTTCAGTCTGGGATGTAGCAGAGACCAACTCTAACCCTCCAAGTGAATTGGCTACTGTAGCACTCCTTACGTCTCTATATCCCCCACAGATCGTCGCGCACTTGATTCCCCTAGCCGACGTCCTTTACAGGCCTACGAGTTGCTTTAACCGCTGTTAAAGGCTTGTGTCAACAACACCGGCTTTGCAACCTTAATTACTGACTGTATGTTTGAATTGTCCTCTATCAGTTTGACATACGTATAGTGATTTCCTTTCGTATTGCTCCAGGTCATACGGAAATCTACTTACAAGTGGGGGCTGACAAGTAAACCGAGTAAACTATGCCCAACTTGTCTCTACCTTTCTTTTTTTTTGATGCAAAATGAAGAATTTCATTAACTTAAAACTTCGGTTACATTATTTCTTTCCCCCAACATTATTGTTGAGATTAAGTTTGGAGGATCATTCTCCCATGCCCTAGAGATCTTAAATAATCTAGCATGCATGGCTATCTTATCTGCCGGCTTATTACAAGTTCTTTTAATCCATTGGCACCTCCATAATGGATGGTTACTAGTAAAACTTTAATGTCTAAAATGATAGATTGATTCTCCCATGCGACCATTTTATGATCACCATTGACTGCATTAGCTACCAGTTTAACATCCAACTCAAATAAACAACACTACACATCAAGTTCTTCTGCCCACTCCATAGCTTTTAGCAGTCCCGCACACTCAGCTCTTTCTGCCGTCAAGCATCCAATTGCATGGATGCTCCTTGCTGCCCTGAAATCACCTGCAAAATTTCTAAGCATTAGTCCTACACCAAATTCATCAAAATTCTTTTTAAACGAGGCATCACGACATAAATATAAATATGGTTGTGCTGGTGGTTTCCAATAGTCTATAGGCTGCTGAGAGTTCTGGTTTTGTATTTCCCTTGCAGTAGTTTTTATCATTCCTTTTCCCGTCATAGCATTGAGGTTTTGTATACATCTGATAACCCCTATTGGGTTAGCCTTGTGGTTCTGAAATTTGCATTTGCACCTTTCCTTCCAAATTTCCCACACGGAATTGGCCATCTTGGTAATCCAGTTTGCGTCCAAAACATTCATCTCATTCTCAAACCAACTATTAATCCATTTTGTTACTGACATATCTGGGTGATGCATACTTCTTCTTGCACCTGGAACTGTAACCGGATTGCTCTAGCAAAGGGACATTCCCACAGTATGTGTTTTGTAGTTTCAATTCCATTCTTGCACATCTTGCATTGCTCTCCACTTAAGCATAACACTCTTGCTTGCCTTTCACTAGATGTAACCAGATCATTAACACATTTCCACAAGAAAATTTGACTTTAGGAAGTGTATTAAGTGCCCATAAGGATCTCCAGAATTTTGTTACTGCTGCATCGTAAACTCTACTATTGTTACTCTTCATCTCCACCAACTTGTTATATGAAGACTTGGCTGAAAATTGCCCATTTCTCTTTAGAGTCTAAATGAGAGTATCCTCCATGTTGTTTGGGATCCTCATACTTAGGATTTTGCTGGCAGCTTCATTGTTAAAGAGTTGTTGCACCAGCTGCAGCTTCAAAGATTTGGTATCCTCATCTATCAACTCATCTACTATGTGAAATTGTTGTGCTTGCTCTTCCTCTATATCAGGTACTGATGGTCCTTCAATACCCAACACCCAATTGTCTTTCCATATCAGAATGTTCCTTCCATTACCCAAGTTCCATAAACAGATTTTTTTTAAGAATTTAACACTGTTGTAGACACTTTGATATGCCCATGTAGCATCATTTTTTTCTTTTCTGCATGTAGTAGTGAAGTATCTGGAAAGTATTTCTGTTTCAAAGCTTTTGCCCACAACTATTGTGAGTTTTGTAATAGTCTCCAAGCTGCTTTTGCCAACAAATCTTGATTAAAACATGAGAGGTCTCTGAAGCCTAACCCTCTCATTTTCTTGCTTCTGCACAACTTTTACCATGATATTAAGTTCAGACACTAGAGGATGAGAAGCCACAACAAGAGTGGTGTGGAGCTAGGGCGCCACAACCTATGGCGTCTTTCAAAAAAAAAAAAAAAAAAAAAAAAAAAACGGCGCTATGGACATAGCGCCCCAACCCATGGTGCCACAACAAAGGAAAAAGGGGATAGGCCCGCGAGCGCAAGCCTCCAATACACGGAGGAAAAGCAAACCTTGGAAGGCCGCACTGGCGGGTACAGGCTCAACATCGCGAAGTCACACTGCATCCAGACTTGGCAGAGCTCTCCACCACAACGACAACAAAGGGGACGAAGCACAGCCCTACTCAGCCGGGAGGTCACTCAAGCGAGTTCGCGGCTTTACAACAAAGGAAATCAGGGTCACATTCGAAGGAAGATCAACACAAGGAAAAGACAACGAACAAACTCGGAGACACGTGGGGACTTAGGTCAGAAAAGAGAAATTTCATTATTTTAGATAAAATGCCAAATTTTATTTGAAATAAAAGAAAAACGAAGATCGGTACATTTTGTCCCTAGACACCAGAGTTCTTATGATAACACTCTCTCAAACCTAAGCCTTCCCCTCGTCACGATATCAAAACCCGACTTTCAGAACAGTCCATCCAACAAGGAGTAGTCTCGCTTATAAAGCATCTCCACCCTCTGATGAAAAGCATTATTCTTCTTCTTCAGACTCTCAATTACCTCATTAACCTTGTTAGACTCTTCAACCAAAGCCTGTTCCTTAGCCCGAATGACTTTCATCATTCGGCCAGCCTTGTAAGATAACCCTTCCAAGTCCCTTTCGACACGGAGGAGAGCCTTCGAACAGGGGAAGACATTAGAGACCATCTCAGCGCGATCCACCTTCACAATCTCGAGCCGCTGACGAAGCCAACCCACGTTTCACATCAAAGCTTCTAAGACAGTGATACGGCTCTCCCACCACTGGATCATCCCAGAGGATACGTCATACAGTTTCTCCTCTTCCATCTCCTTTATCACAGGAAGAAGCAAAGAGACCATGGTCACCGTGACGAGAGTATCCTTCATCAACTGGTTGGTAGCGATACTTTTTCCAAATCTTGTCATAAAGATCCGCGTAAAGGGTCGGCACAAGGAAGCCACCAACAAATCTCTATTCTTCAGAGAGGGAAACCATCCTTGGCTCAAAGGGGAGACCAGCTCCCGAATAGTCGATGTCATCCATTCCTAGGCCGACGTCGTCAAGAACCGAACCACCATTAGATGAAGGAACAACGTCATCAGCGCCGCCACTCTCACCATCTTCATCCACGGGAACAACCGAAATCGGAGAATAGGTCGGAGAGCCTCCCTGGGCAGATTTCTTCCTCCTAGGGACGCTCGTGCATTTCTTCCTGCGAAGCTGCACCCCCTGAAGGGAGAATAACATTTTATTAGAAGAAAACAAAAGGAAAAAACCAAGTAAAGATGAGATAGAAGATTTACTGGGTCCCTTGTTGGAGTCTCAGCAGGTGGAGGAACCTCTTCAAAACTCGACCTTCCAGCACTCAAGCGACCTCGACTCCGGGTCACCATGACTCTGCACTGCAAAATCACCGCCCTTGTTAGGAGAACAGGCACACGCGTATAATAAAGTTACAGGAAGGCACTCACCGGACTTGGAATCCACGTCCGCCGCTTCACGTAGGCTTCCCTATGCGGGGACGAACAATTGCTCTCGTCGGCCATGATTTCAGAAACTCTTTGTTTGGTATATGCTCTCTTCTGTGAGGATGAACCAGAGTTGTTGCTGCCAGCCATGGATCTCAGAGATCACACACTACGGATGAACTTGCACGAAGGGATGAGGACGGGAGCTATAGTGTTACATTCACTACATATATATGCACACCACGAAACCCTTGGAGTTGGATGCGCCACGCATGGAGCGGGATGCTGATTCAACCCCGGAACCTACGCAAGATAAAGACGGAATGATGCTGCATTCAAAATCCTGGTCAAATCCTGGTCAAAATCTGCCAACAAACTCACGCGAGATCCTCTCGAAGATTTATAAGGAAGAAGAAAAGAAAGGATTCAGACTAAGAAACCGGCAATCCTTCGCCATTTCTTCCATTTAACAACTCCAGTAACAACGCAAAACGTAATCTCACGTCTATATGTAGCTAGAACTCTAGGAGCTCCTTAGTCAAGTCAAAAGACGACTACAAAGTCAACCTCCTCAAACAGAGGACGGAACTGCGAGGCCCGTGAGGTCACGCCTAGGACCCCCCAAACCTTATGTTAGTAACTTCTTATCGCGTGTCATCCGTCACCCATCTTACCCTACATCACCCGGAGAGGTAAAGAATCCCTATCCAATAACACGTCTCTATGTATGTACGAATTTACTTTAGTCCATTCTTCGTAACCCTCTACTAGTACTGAGTAGAAAAACCTGAGACAATTGGGATTGCTATCACCATCCGAGTGCTTAGTATGAAACATTACTGTTCCACACTAACCAGGGGACTTAATGTAGATGGTGAAAAATGGAAGAGGGACAAAATCGTAAAACTACTCTCTAACTACGCCTTATCTAAAGGCAATCGCCTACTCAGGCACATCGCTATAGCTCAGAATGCAACCTATTCTACGAGATGAATGTACTCCCTGTGAGTCCTCTCTTATAACTCCCGATGGAGAGGATGATATCATGGTGCAGTACCGATAACCTCACCAGCACATAAACCCATTAATCCTACTTCATGTCGACATCGCCTCGAATTCCTCGATATCAGAACTAGATTGCTCAATGGTACATGATGGAGAGTTACCAGAGACGCATCCTCACGGATTTCCTCTCAAAATATGACTCAACATCCGAGGCTGAATGAAAACCTCAGAAGTACCACAGCTCCAGGCCTGCCCAGAGCTCTCTGAGAGGCATACAACAACCTAAACACGCTTAAACAGACCACACTCTAAACACAAAATGGTCTAATATACCATGGATAAGCACACCATGACCTGAAGCATGCTGTAGCACAAGCGCATGCATACGCCATAGCGCGAGCGCACGCATACGCCATAGTGCAAGTGCACAAGTACGCCATAGCCAAAGTGGCATAGCCTGAATGCGCCACGAAGGGATTGGCCTTGGCCAAGCGCCAAAACTGTAGGCCCAAAGACATGGCGCCGTGAACCATGGGGCCACAATAAGTTAGCCTTGGCCAATGGACAAGGCCTTGGTCCCCCGGACCATGGCGCTATAAATCATGGCGCCACAACAAGGTTGCCTTGGCCATTGGCCAAGGACGTGGTCTCAAAAACCATGGCGCCATGAAAAGACTGGCCTTATCCCATGGCCAAGGCCGTGGAACCTATGGCGCCATGATGCATGGCGCCACAAAACTCAACCTTGTCCCGAGGCCAAGGTGCTATGCTATGGCGCCATGAGTTCCTGGCCTTGGCCAACGGCCATGGCCACTCCTACACACTCACTTTGCATGTCTCAAAAGCGCCACACTCACGTTGGCCCCAGAGTCATAGACACACTACACTGCTCAAACTCAACACAACCAAGCAATATCTGCACATCACTCTAGATATCAAAACATCACACGGGGGATAACTTTAGGGGTATTGGTCTGGCGGTCTATGGCAGTTAGAAAGAAACTGATAGAGATGATGGGCAGTTACGAGAAGGTGGTGCTGAGTGGACATGTTCTACACGGCTCTAACAGTTACAGAACACAACTCATGTCCTCCACTCCTCCAATCTTCCACGACTTCAACCTTCTTTGTCGAGAGATCAGGGTGAGTTCAATACTATAAATAGAGGTTTCCTCTATCTTCCAAGGCAGAACACAAGAACGACTAGAACATCCTTTCTAGAGCATTCAGAAACATCCTCAGAGCAGAAACACCTGAGTGATACTGAAATACTTCTAGCTTTGGAGATTTCCAGTCACCCTCACGACGGAGATTCTGAACTCTTACACCCAAAACACACTCTCAACCTGATCTCAAGTTTCTTCGTTGTTTCCCTCCCTAGATCAACCTCTATCCTCTCTGTGACCGAAGCAAGACGTGAACGGCCATTGACTTGGTTTAGGCTCGTCTTGTTCGACTTTGATCTCGAGCACTACGAAAGTACCCAGAGACGGTGCGTTGTTTTTCCAGGTAAAAACAATCTACTTTGAAAACAATTCATTATTATATATGTATCATCTGAGAGGTGTTCATGTATATTATTTTCAGAGAGGGGTTGTAGATTTGGGTTAATCATTATTTAGAATCTGTAATTAAGAATTTAATGAATGTTTTAGAACCATAATGCCTAAGAATGTAGAACGATCTTTTAGATTTTTAAGTAGGTGGTTTTGGGGCATTACAATTTGCCACCCGGTTCATAGTTCCCCTCCTTGTACTTTCTGGTGTGATGTATAAAACTCGCTTCTTTGCTCTTGTCATGATTGGATTTATCTCTTTCACGGCGTTGATTCATCCCGATGTTAACCAGAAAGGTTGCTGTAGATGGTGGAAAATGGAGAAGGGATAAAATCGTAAAATCTCCTTCTGTTATACCTTGCCAAGAAGCGATTGCCTACTCAGGCAGATCTCTATTGTTCTACGAGTTCCCTCTTATAGCTTCCGAGTGGAGAGAATGATATCGTAGTGTGATTGCCTATTCATCCCACCAACACATAAAACCACCAATTTACTTCATGTCGACATCGCTTCGAGTTTCTCGACATCAAAACTAAATTGCTCACCAGTGCTATGGTGGCGAATCGATAGAGACGCACCCTCTCGGGTTTCCTCCTCGATATTTAAAGACCTCAAGCCCTCGTTTAATCTCGGTCAAGACGGAGACGCACCCTCTCGGGTTTCCTCCTCGATATTTAAAGACCTCAGGCCCTCGTCTAATCTCGGTCAAGACGGAGACGCACCCTTTCGGGTTTCCTCCTCAATATTTAAAGACCTCAGGCCCTCGCCTAATCTCGGTCAAGACGGAGACGCACCCTCTCGGGTTTCCTCCTCAATGTTTAAAGACCTCAGGCCCTCGCCTAATCTCGGTCAAGATAGAGATGCACCCTCACGGATTTCCTCTCAAAATATGACTCAACATCTGAGTCTCAATGAAAACCTCAGAAGTACCGAAGTTCTAGGCCTGTCCAGAGCTTTCTGAGAGGCATGCAACAGCCTAAACAGGCTTAAGCGGACCCCACTCTAAACACAGAATGGTATAATGTACCATGGATAAGCACGCCATGACTTGAAGCACGATGTAGTACAAGCGCATACATACGCCATAACACAAGCGCACACATACGCCATAACACAAGTGCACAAGTACACCAAAATCAAGTTGGCCTTGGCCCCTTGGACCATGGCGCCATGAATCATGGCGCCACTAATGAAACTCAACCTTGGCCCAAGGAGAAGGTGTTATGCTATGGCGCCATATTCATGGCGCCACGAGTTCTTGGCCAACGCCGAGACCACTCCTGCATATCCACTGTGCATGTCCCTGAAAGCGCCACACTCACGCTGGCCACAGATTCATAGCCACACAAGCCTACTCAAACTCAATACAACCGTGCAATATTTGCATACCACTCGAGATATCAAAACTTCATACGGGGGGATAACTTTAGGGGTATTGGTCTGGCGGTCTACGGCAGTTAGAAAGAAACTGATGGAGATGATGGGCAGATATACGAAGATGGCGCGAGTGGACATGTTCTATACAACTCAAGCAGTTACATAAACTAACTCATGTTCTCCACTCCTCCACTCTTGCACGACTCCCACCTTCTCTATCGAGAGATCAGGGTGAGTTCAACACTATAAATAGAGGCTCCCTCTATCTTCCAAGGCAGAACATATTTTCCAGAACCTCAGAGAAAAAACACCTGAGTAACTCGATACACCTATAGCCTTGGAGATCTCCACTCACCATAATGACGGAGATCTTGAACTCTCACACCCAGAAACATATCATCAACCTGATCTCAAGTTTCTTCCACTGTTTCCCTCCCTAGACCAACCTCATGCTCTCTGTGACCGAAGCAAGACGTGAACGGCCATTGAATTGGTTTAGGCTCGTCTTGTTCGATTTTGATCTCGAGCACTACAAAAGTACCCAGAGACGTTACATATGTTTTTCAGGTAAAAACATTTGGCGACCACAGTGGGAGATCAATCTCTCGGTTTCAGAAGTTTTTTTTTTTCCAAAAATGGTTGAACTAGGGACAGGGTTAGACTACACAAAGATCTCAACTCTTCAACTGAAGCCGCTCCAACTTCCAGCGCAACACCTTCCATTCCACCCATACTCAGTGTCGTGCCCTGCATCCAAATTACCCACGATGCTTCCCTTGCAACACTTACTGGCTCAGCAACCCCTGTCGCACCCATCGTCACGCCTACTCCAACTCTTCTGGCGTTGCCTCGGTAAACCCTGTTGTTCCAGCAACTCCTGCTGTCCCAACAACTCCTGCAGATCCAGATCTAGTTAGCACGCCTCGTAGTAACCCCTCTTCTTCGATCAGGATCAATGCTACCACCCTAAAGGAAGAGGAAGTTCCAAAGACACTAACCTTGGAGGAACTAGTCAAGTGTCGATACGATCTTCCAGAAAGACAAATCAAGACCCAAGTTGAAGTCTCGGCTCATCTCGAAATTCTAACCGTGAAACAAACATCAGGTTCACAAGCCAAAGGAACTCCCAGAACTGCTGCTAGTACGAACACCATATGCGATCCACGTCTGGGATGATGAGATGATCTCTACTCAAGCAGAGCCTCAACACGAAGAGAGACACAACTCGGATATGTCGCTAAGAGGCGATTTGAATAGACTACTTCAAAGCCCAGAGGAGGAGATGATGCTACCTATTCACCAGCACCGACAACTGTGCCCACACAAAGTGTAGAGGGTCCCTCTCCCCAAGAGGGGAGCATCAACACCACCAAGTACTGAGACTCAGAAAATTCCCAGAGCCCCCACTGGCAGAGCCCGCACTTAGTCCAACAACCTTACCCCGCATTGGTACATGGAGCGAGACGATGAATGCGTCCAACCGCAAGTACTTTTTCGTATCGGAATTGGATCCAAGCTCTCGACTAACATAGGTGGAGCTCTCCGAAGTGATCCTTGTCTACTGATCCCTCCATGAGACTGCAAAAGATTTGCCTCGTCTGCACCAGCGCTACCAGAGAGGGCTAAACCCTTAAGAAGCGAAGAAGCTCGTAATGCCAACGGGGACAACAGCCTGATCATCAAGCATTACAACAACAACTTACCATCCATGAGTGCCATCAACGAAGGGATTAAGAGGAAGAGTCCAGCTACAAAGGTGACACACCCAAAGCGTACAACTTCAAGCTCGCCTTGGAAACTCCAGGTGACAACAAGGGTCGAAGCAGATCACAACAAAGACACTTGACCAGAGATACTCAGGCGTGTATATACAACACAGGCTACGGCGCCACGAGTCACGACAACACAAGTCATGGCGCCACGAGTCACGGCGCCACGAGTCACGGAGCCACAAGTCATGGCGCTACGAGTCACGACGCTGCAACTACTATAAAGGGGTAAACCAAGCTTGTAGTACCCAGGACAACAAAGGATTTATAAAAAAACACTAAATAGGCGGATAACCCCATCATCACTAAGAGAATGACGACGAGACATGAGGACTTCCATAGTCACCACTGCAGCCAGCCAGGAACTCCAGGGACTCTCAAGACAACCTGAAAAGAAGCATGTCCAACAATCCAACTCTGCTACTCAATCGGGAGAAGCCCCCTGGAGAATCAAGAATAGAAGGCGCATCTCTGCTTCTCCCACATCAACTTTCCTATTTAGGAGACCTCTCTCCCATGGGATACTCTTTACTGGAAGAAGTTCAGAGTTCGAATTTTGTATCGACGGGATTCCTGAACTCTCTTATGACGCTCTCAAACATGCTAAGAGCTCTACAAGGTTGCAAAACGATCGACGACAGTCGTCCCTGTCTTGCTAGAGAAGAATCCAAGCAGTTAAGGATTGAAGAATCTCGTGATAATAGGAGACGTGTTAGCAAGCCTAATAACAGGCTATCAACACAAAATAACTCAAGGGGTGCCGAACAAGAACATGACTCAAGCACAAGATGCAAATCTGCAACAACAACCGCGAGAAGTACGAGGACCGAAGCCATGCAGGATTCCCAGACTCATCATCTTCGAAGAAGTACTGGAGCTATTAGACGTTTGAACAAGAATGAAGCAACCGGATTACCCCGATTCGATGATTCTCAACAACTAATGAGAATGCTCTACCTACTCAATCCTTTACCATCTCCGAAAGGCCAACACACGAGAATGTTGAAAGAGGCTAGCGAGCAATATGTTTCTGCACGAGGGAAGTTGATCCCAGTGAAAGACATCGATAAGATAGCACAGAGCATGGATGGGGACTCCTCACCACAGCCGTTCTTCACTGCACTGAACACCGTTAGGAGTACTGACTGCCACGACCCAATAAGGTACAACAGATATTCCCCTGTCTATACCAAAGCGCTTCATCATCATGGAAGCAGAGACGTCCATGCATCAGGGGACTATCCGCTACAGATCCGTCGAAGGGAGGAAGATCTAAGAACTCCAATCAACACCGACACCACTACCGACGCCTCTACAAAAACCTGAAAGCCACCAAAAACCTTTGAGGGACCTCCATACGCCAGGATTCATATCTTTGCAGAATCCTCCAGGTAGCAACACCACTAAGTCTCCATCTTTCGAGCAAGCTATCAGTATCATGGTGGTGGCGCCCCTCTCATCTATCACTAGCAACGAGTCTCCGACATCCTTCGGTGGCAACCTAGATCCAAAAAGATGACAGAGTGGAGTACTCCAAGTGCAAGCACTTCAAAAATGTGCCAATAGATGGAGAATGGGAAAGACTTCCTACATGTTCACTTAAGGTTCTACCACAACATGCTAGAAGAAGCAATCATCACTACGAAATCAGAGTTAAAGCTTCTGGAGCAAGCGGTGTGCGAGCAAGAATATTGATACGGGATTAAAGGTATTTATCTCACTAGGCCTTCACAAGTTTCATATTTTAGAATACCTTCCACCACGAAATATTCCCGTTGCCTCACACCTTCCACCAAGACTATCTCCGTGACTCCGCATTCGCGGAGCCACGAAATACCTTCCATTAAAATTAATCCTGTGGCTCCGTGCTCACGGAGCCATGAAATACCCTTACATTAAAATCCCACGGCATTACAAAATAGAAAACTTCCTTCCCCAGAAGATATCTCTTACAACAAGAAGTTCACCTAACCTTAGCCCCACAAGATGTTTTCATTACCGTATACCTCTGTGACTCCACGAATGCTCTCCCAGCCTTCATTAACCCTCTGGATCGACGCAATTACCTACAACCTCAACGCTAGTTACCAATCAAAGACTATAAACCATCTTGTGGAGAAGTTATTTCATTTTGAGTCTCCATGGAGCAAACCTACCCTGGAGACAAACAAAGGCGTGCTCACAACTACATACCAAGTTCGTTGTACGACGACCTTCACAAAAACGAGCAATGCGGAAGATTGGTAAAAGATCTGAAGATGAATTTTAGATAACATCTTCCTACAGGCGTATACTGTTATTTGTAAAAATTTCGTGGCAATCCAATCCGTGGATCAAGAGATATGACGCAAAACTTACAGTACACCGAAATAAGTGGACAGAACGTATATACGAAGCCAAAACAGTTGCTGCGGAAAGCTCGTGAGGAGTTCTTGGGTAAAATTTATACACAAACGCCGTTTTAATTTCTACAACTATGCGGTAAAATTTCATACAATAACTCCATGTGGGTTGAGAAATATGGCGTGAACATTTGGGAGAGAAGAAAAGCTGCCAGAATTTCCTACGCCAGCAACTTTTGTTGCGAAGAAACAGCCGGTGTGAGAAATCCACAAGGGATTTTGGAAATATTTTCGGACACAATCTTTCTCTGTATGTCTCCCAGCACATACTAAAATTTCATACCAATAAAGCAAGGGTATTGGGAGATACAGCACAAATACTACAGCACACGCAAGACGCGCAGTCAGGAATCATGTACAAGACCACGTCAAGTACTGCGGAAAATCTACGAGTAGCCTCGAAGAGATTTTTGTACACAATAGTCCCCTGTATGTCTACTACCATGTGTCAAAATTTCGTGATGATACAACAATGGAGTTAGGAGATATGATGCAAACACCAGGAAACACGCAAGACGCGAACTGTTGGAATTTACAACGAATAGGCTATGGCGCAAAGCTCATAGCGCCAGCATCCACGGCACTACCAAGTCCATGGCGCCACACCTCATAGAGATTTATTACTCAGTAAAGACGGCGAGGTAAACATCTTCATCAAGTAGTTCACCTATTTTAACTCCAACACCCTCTTCAACGACTGGGGACTTGGCGCAATCATCGTGCTTTGGAGGAATTCTCTATAAGGGGATACCGAGAGTATGGGATCCCCACAATTAACACTTTAAGAGGATATATAAGACGGGACGACACATGTTCTACACCAAAACAGGAGACGTTCAGACCTACACTAAGAAAAAGAATACAATCGACTCCCCTGGTATCTCTCTACCGACTGCTGTTGCCGGTTACCACTGGATTGGTCATTGTTTCGTAAAACATCGGTGCTCCACCTCACTCAACACTATGGATTCAAATCTGAGCACCAATGGCCACGTCTTGCTTACTAGAAAAGTACGCCACCCGAGCTTACACCAAAGGCGCTGCTCCGGAAATCAGCTAATTGCAGAACCACCCGCCAAACGGAGACGGTCAGGGAGAAACAAGGACCTGATCACGACAACGAAGGAAGAAGAAAAAGTTCTCTGCTAAAACGGGTAAAACCTCTTCTTTCTTTTTATTTTCTTGGCTAAATCCTAGCCTAAGTATGTATTCACATACATAATACTGGGAATCTCGCTAGGCGTAGCATGCCCTTCCCTAGAAAAGCCACGGCTCCACAGAAGTTTGTGGCGCCACCAAGGTTATGGACCGTGAAGCCGATGGCGCCACACACATACTGATAAAAAAAAAAAACGATGCACAGGTCGTGGCCATGGCGCCACGGCCATACGTGTCCGACCGCCAAACATGAACCCTCGGCGCCATGGTCATAATCCCATGGCGCCATGGGATGGCCTGCGTCCTACCTAGGCTGCTATAATTCCATGGCCATGGCGCTATGGCCATGGCCCCTCTCACATGTCCGTCCCATCCTCATCACCTAATATATATATATATATCCTTTGGTCCGCTGACTCTTCTAGCACATTCGTGTTTATATGCAAACTTACATTATGTTTTGCTTCATGGTCTCTTATATTAGGGTTTAATCCTCCATAGAGCCCTGCTAGTATTGGTAATATAAGAAAACCTAAAATTGGTAGAACTGATCTCACCATTTGATGCTTAGTATGCAACATTACTGTTCCACACTAACCAGGGGACTTAATGTAGATGGTGAAAAATGAAGAAGGGATAAAATCGTAAAATCTCCTTCTGTTATACCTTGCCAAGAAGCGATTGCCTACTCAGGCAGATCTCTATAGCTCTACGAGTTCCCTCTTATAGCTTTCGAGTGGAGAGAATGATATCGTAGTGTGATTGCCTATTCATCCCACCAACACATAAAACCACCAATTTACTTCATGTCGACATCGCTTCGAGTTCCTCGACATCAGAACTAAATTGCTCACCGGTGCTATGGTGGCGAATCGATAGAGACGCACCCTCTCGGGTTTCCTCCTCGATATTTAAAGACCTCAGGCCTTCGCCTAATCTCGGTCAATACGGAGACGCACCCTCTCAGGTTTCCTCCTCGATATTTAAAGACCTCAGGCCCTCGCCTAATCTCGGTCAAGACGAAGACGCACCCTCTCGGGTTTCCTCCTTGATACTTAAAGACCTCAGGCCCTTGCCTAATCTCGGTGAAGACGGAGTCGCACCCTCTCGAGTTTCCTCCTCGATATTTAAAGACCACAGGCCCTCGCTTAATCTCGGTCAAGACGGAGACGCACCCTCTCGGGTTTCCTCCTCAATGTTTAAAGACCTCAGGCCCTCGCCTAATCTCGGTCAAGACGGAGACGCACCCTCTCGAGTTTCCTCCTCAATATTTAAAGACATAGGCCCTCGCCTAATCTCGGTCAAGACGGAGACGCACCCTCTCGGGTTTCCTCCTCGATGTTTAAAGACCTCAGGCCCTCGCTTAATCTCGGTCAAGACGGAGACGCACCCTCTCGGGTTTCCTCCTCAATGTTTAAAGACCTCAGGCCCTCGCCTAATCTCGGTCAAGATAGAGACACACCCTCACGGATTGTCTCTCAAAATATGACTCAACATCTAAGTCTCAATGAAAAACTTAGAAGTACCGAAGCTCTAGGCCTGTCCAGAGCTCTCTGAGAGGCATGCAACAGCCTAAACAGGCTTAAGCAAACCCCACTCTAAAACACAGAATGGTCTACTGTACCATGGATAAGCACGCCATGACTTGAAGCACGATGTAGTACAAGCGCATACATACGCCATAGCGCAAGCGCACGCATACGCCATAACAAAAGTGCACAAGTACGCCACAATCGAGTTGGCCTTGGCCAAAGGCAAGGCCGTGGCCCCTTGGACCATGGCGCCATGAATCATGGCGCCACAACAATCTGGCCCTGGCCTATGGCCAAGGCCGTGGTCTCTTGGAACATGGTGCCATGAATCATGGCGGCACTAATGAAACTCAACCTTGGCCCAAGGCCAAGGTGCTATGATATGGCGCCATATTCATGGCGCCACGAGTTCTTGGCCAACGGCCGAGACCACTCTTGCTCATCCACTGTGCATGTCCCTGAAAGCGCCACACTCACGCTGGCCACAGAGTCATAGCCACAGAAGCCTACTCAAACTCAATACAACCATGCAATATCTGCATACCTCTCGAGATATCAAAACTTTATACGGGGAGATAACTTTAGGGGTATTGGTCTGGCGGTCTACGACAGTTAGGAAGAAACTGATGGAGATGATGGGCAGTTATACGAAGATGGCGCGAGTGGACATGTTCTACACAACTCAAGCAGTTACAGAAACTAACTCATGTTCTCCACTCCTCCACTCTTGCACGACTCCCACATTCTCTATCGAGAGATCAAGGTGAGTTCAACACTATAAATAGAGGCTCCCTCTATCTTCCAAGGCAGAACATCTTTTCCAGAACCTCAGAGCAAAAACACCTGAGTAACCCGATACACCTCTAGCCTTGGAGATCTCCAGTCACCCTCATGACGAAGATCTTGAATTCTCACACCCAGAAATACATCCTCAACCTGATCTCAAGTTTCTTCCACTATTTCCCTCCCTAGACCAACCTCATCCTCTTTGTGACCGAAGCAAGACGTGAACGACCATTGACTTGGTTTAGGCTCGTCTTGTTCGATTTTGATCTCGAGCACTACAAAAGTACCCAGAGACAAAACATATGTTTTTCAGGTAAAAACATTTGCAACTCAGGTTACTGGAGTATCAATATATGTGTACTTTTGTTTAATATCACCGAATATATAGTTCCAATAAAACTTATCGCGAAGTAGCTACTGACGGTGGTCCAATGGGCATTCTCCGTGAGTTTGGTATTTATGCGCATTGAGTGCGATACTTTATCAACAATCTGCATGATGGCCATTCTGGGTAAGCTGGCGATATCCCAAAATACTTACTGCTTAACTACTGAACATAATACTTACCGATTCTGATAACCAGTCGACATGCGGTCCTTCATTTCCTCCCAGTAGCCTCACATAGTCGGTTCACTTTAGCTGGTTCAGCTCCCGAGGCTCCTTGGGAATTTCATCATTTTCGTTCTGATCTTCCCCTGACACTTTCTCATAACTGCACAGTGTGACATGGTGTTAGAATTTCAGCTCCATATTAGTAACGCTTGTGTGCTAAACTTCATACGAACTTCATATGAACTTTACTTTATGTTGAAATCAACATTATTGCGCAAACCATAAAAAGTCTAACAACAGGTACTTGCCTATTCCAGATGTAAATGTTCAGTCTCCTTTTAACCCTGTTGTGGATGCCTGGATCATCTAGACTCTCCCTAGCATAGTCATTCGGAGTTTTTTCTTGAACATGATCGTAGTAAATGGTGATATTATTTCATTTCCAGGCTTACGCTGCTGGTCAGTTTTGCGTTTGGTTGATTTGCCAGACATTTCCGCAGCATATGGTCTTTTCTTCTCCCACATTTTCTTTCCATCACTGACTTTTTCTTCTTTATCAATTGTTGTTGCATCCCTATGTCCCGGGGTGGCGAGTATACTGGCACTACCGTACTATTTTTCCCAGTATATTTTTCCATTCCAATACCACCCTCATCAGTAGTATTTACTTGGTTGACTAGATTTAAAACATAATCGAATTTTGCGTTGCTTAGACTGGGACAGATCACCCGCCCTATCAGTGGAGAAGCCGCTCTGTTGAGATCTGAAGCTCCCTCGTCGGAATTGGAATCCAGCATTGCTTTTGCTTTATCTCGGAGTGTCTCAAGCACTGTTATTGCCTTCTCAACCGCATCGAGCCCCTCTTGTGTATATTAAAACACTAAATCTGACAATTGGGTATTAGTAATCCCAGAATCTGATGCATGTCTATTGCTGCACTCCCTTATCCCATCCAAGATGGTTTTCGAGCAAGATGATTCATGTTTCCTACTTGTCTCTTTGCCCACCTTTGACTCCTGCGCAAGAGGTCTTTCACTTTCATCATCTGTCAACACCGCCTTACTCTTTATCAAGCCCACCACCTTATCCTTTACTAATCCCAGCCTCCTAAGCATGTCAACGTCATACAGCTTGTACCGATCACAATACACTATTAGGTCTTCTCCCAAGGATATCATGTCCTTGTACGTCGTGCATTTGGTGCATGACACTCGAAGGATGATAGCACGCCAAGGACCCGAGTACTTTTCTACCACAACACGTCCACAAAAATCAAGAATTCCAGGAATGCTTGCCAATGCCCAAGCCTGCATCAATAATAAGATCAAACACGACTATTCAAACTACACCCCACACTCACTAATACATATTGCAACACAAATAAATTGCTCAGATACACAAATTTGCAACCAACCTGCAAAGCGTATACGAATCCGAACACACTGTAAGATGGAAACAACGCTCCTGGGCCGGATTTCTTCTTCTTGAGAGTTACTCTAAACTGGCATATTGTAGTCATGTGAGTAAAATGACCCCATGGGTATTTGTTGAAGGCATCCAAGTTGTCTACCAAATGGAAATATAGCGGGTCTAGTTGAGTTTGATGATGTTTGCCCATAAGTAAAACGTGCACGAAAACTAGAAGTGCCAATCTAACATTCTCATCGTCAGTGAAGGTTTTTATGTCTCCTGTTTTCAAGCGCTCCAGAGCGTCTCTTACACACACTCTATCTTTCCCAGGGAAATGGGTTTGCATGACTAGAGAATCCACGTAAGACTTTGGGAGTGGGTTAGTTTCATACTCCATTTTGTGCGATGCCAATTTGAAACTAAGTCCCATGGCCAATGCGAATTCGTTCATACCAAACCTCATTGTATGACCTCCAATTCCGAAGTTCATACAAAATGGATCCCCATCATCTGGTCTTTTAATTTCCCGCGAGAGTAGATAGTGCACAATTGTGCCACTGTTGTTAGTAGCATGCATATCAAGAAAATGCCCAACTGTCGTCGAAGCAAATACTGCTAAAGTTGGAGAGCTCAAACAACTTTTGATCAGGGGAATTATATAAGGAACAGACGGATTTTTAAGTCCGGGGTAGTGACCCCGATACTCTTGCGGGTGCACAAACACGCTATTCACATGAGATGCATCAAGTCAGTCTCTATATGGGTTATGCATCAACAATGGTATAAAAGTTATATAATCTACGAGTAAAGGAACAACCTACGTACTGCTCGATTCGCGAGGAATGAAATGCTGATGATTCAAAAGGTTTAGGATTTGTCCCTAAAGAATCTTTTGCGTCGACATTATCTATAGGATCTTTTGCGGATCCCTCCTTATCAACAGACATCTTTTGCTAAAACCATGGAAAAAAAAATCAAATTTCCTGTAATTCCAATTTGTGTGACCATATGTTGCACTATTGATTGGTAAAAATAAAGTCTGAGATGCAAACGAGTAATAGATTAAGACCAAATTCAATCTCGCAAATGTAAAAATGATGCAACTAATATATCTAACACATATTCTCCGGGCGACATGTAATGTAACAAGGCCTTCCTTAACCGAAATTCCTTTCTCTAGTTGGCCCCCGTCACCACCGTAGGATAAACAAGGGGGTGCATAATGTGAGTCCATGTAAACAAGGGGGTGCGTCATGCGTGCTTCTCGCGTGGTTCACAACAAAGAGTAATTCAAGACTAGGGTTAGTAGTTTAGAAACCAATGTAATCAATTCATCATAAACCAAATGTTAAGGAACATAAAATTGATTGACATATTATTGGTTTATGGTTGTGATAGAGGACAATACAAGTTAACTCGACTGATCTAATGTCACCAGTTCAATTTTGATTGGGAATACAAAACTGAGATTGAAGTGGATGTTCTGAACCTAGGTTTGTATCTGTGTCTCTTTGATGGTGTTTTATGATAACCACAATCCTAACAAATAGAATAAACTATACTCCTCATTTCATCGAACATTCATCGTGCATGAAAAAAAAAATGTATGAGGTAGAATCAGTAAAACCTAAAATTTACCACTTGGATCGTATCAAATTTAGTTGGATTTGAAGTTTAGTGTTATGCATTTGAGTTTATAGGTACAATATCCATACCAATTTTAACCCTCTTTGACTAGTATACTAGTTCTTGAGAATTAAAAAATTTAGGTTACACAAGGAAATAGCTTATTAACCCCTAATACCGTCGTTTTTAAGCATTGTAATGTGTGATTTATAAATGACACCCTAATTTGAATTTTGTTAGTTGTAGCAAATGTCTTTTACACACTAACACTAATACGCAAGATTTAACAACATAAGAACAAAATCAAACAAAAACTGGTTTACCTGATCAAAAGGTTATAAAGAAGGTAAATTATTGTCAGTGGAGAGTGTATCAGGAAGCTAAGAAGCAAACATCATGGAAACCTTCTCCATTCTCGTCTCTGTTTGCACAGGCGATTCTGAGAATCATGAAGAATGAATCCGAAGAACCACACTACCATTCTAATTATCCGTTGAATAGTCCATTATACCCCTTGTGCGACGATTAATTTGGGACACGCTTGGAATTCAGTAATTAGATTCTATCCGGCTTGCCCAAATGCGAAGCCTGTAGTACTTTCATCGGCTCCAAAAAAAGAGATAGTAGTTAGTGCAAATACAAACCGAAAGAGAGTCATTTCGTACAATTCGAACAACTTTGCATTAGCTGACGTGTTCCTGCTAAATGGATCACCAACACAATTATGCTCCAGATTTGTACTTCTAACAGAAAATGTCTTTTCACCCTTAGTGTTAGATGCAAATACAAAAAAGTTGCAATTCTGCAAACTTACATCCTAATTGCATACCTTCTAAGATGCCTCTTAAACTTCAGTTTTCTTCGAATTGTATACCGAATTCCATCACATTATCTGGATACTCCACAAGCCCATCATCTTCAGAAAAAAATTCTTCATCAGAGTCTAGATTACCTTCTCTCCATTCCTGCCTCCACTATTGGTACCATGTATCATCTACATTAACCAACAACTAGATTTAAGAACTTTTGACAACCATGCAGTTCAAAATAAATGTAAGAAAAATGCATTTTATACACAATAGTATAAGTTCAAAACAGAGTAAACCACATTAACAAAATGTAAACTGCAAAACATAAATACTACTATTATACCATATCCTTGTGAGTCTTGTTGATACTAATTTTCCCATATCATACATCAACCAATTAATAAGTAAAGTAATTGTAATGATGATTAAACAAGTGGCCTTAGTCTTGCAATACCTCGGACATAACCACAGAGGTAGAAATATCACTGGAGGTATCTAAACTATGTTGGCGTCATTCACAATATCAATACATATTAAAGGATGCCGACCGGAGTCTGCAATTCATCCAATACATGTATTATGATGGCTTAAATGATCCACAATCATTCATCAGTTCTCAATACTGAAACAATAAATAACACACCGATGTAACGAGGTTCAGCACATTGTGTGCTTACATCCTCGGGGTAAGCTCTTATTACTACTGATATTCATACTATTACAATCTCTAGTGGACTAATGGAGAGTATTCCTCAGCGTATCCACCTAAAATTTACTCGACCTCCGCTCTCTCAGTGGAGTGGGGTATTTATAGTAGTTTATGACGGTTACAGGTTTTTACTACACTTGATTCCTTCTTCATTTGATGTCGCTTGCCAACAGCTGGGTTTCTCGCACCGCATTGATTGTCCACTCCTGACTCGACGCCTCTTATGCAGAATCTATCTTCGTTATCAAACTTCTTCGATGCTCTTGATGCGCTGGTTCTTATCCTTTGATGACCCACCATCGTTGGTGTATCCATTTGGTGATCGACACATTTCCCTATCCCTCTGCCGTGGTATAGGCTTTGAGAGGTAACAACTTCAGCACGCGTCCTCCATGCTCAAACCTAGCTAGAGTAGGTTCATCGTAACCTTCGATTCCCATCGCTCCTCGTGATGGGGTAAAGAGCGTGGAGGATGTATTCAGTACTTCGTCTTCATTTTTCTCCGTGCCCTGGGCCTTAGGCGAGTGACATGTGGCCGTCGATATTTTGGTATTAATAGTTTGCCCCTTTTCTTTCAGTTATTACCGAGGGTAATTGGGGAAGAAAATCCTTCGCTTTCTGCCGCCACTTTCCCATGTCTTTATTATGTGGTCCCCTTCCTAGATCGTGTGAGAGATTTCCCCTTGAATGTTGCGTCAGTTACTAATCATTCCTCGAGGCTATAAGTACCAGAAAGAAGATCTGAGTTTTAACTTCTTTTTCTTTATTTCCTCTACCGCTATCGGTTTCTTCCTTTTTCTTAACTTTGCTTTTTTCTTTCGATGAGTTCTACCAACTGGTTTTTTATTTTCCTCCTTTGGTGCAGCTACTGGATTCTTTCAGGTAATTCTTATGATGCTTTGCTTACTTCTTCTTCTTCATATGATAGCATGGATTTTCTCTTCTGTTAATTACTTGGTTCGTTTTCTTCTCGTGGTGCCTGTTTCTGGTTGTTTGATTCGCTCCTCGTGCATGGCGGTTGTTTCATCTTCCACATTTTCTCTTACCTTTCCTGTATTCTTACTTTGTTTTCTCAGAATCATGACGAGAAAGAAATCCAGGTCTTCGAAGTCTAAATCAGATACTTCGTCTCCGACAGCCTCAGTTGAAGCGGCTGATACTAGTACTCCTCATTATGAAGTATCGAGGCTTGTTCCTGAGGATCCAAAGAGTTATCGTCACATACCACTCGAGGAAATCAAAAGTATCTATTCTCTCGAGGGTTTCACAATAGAGTACTATGGCGAGGTAGATGTTCCGACAGAGCATATAGTTGCCAACTTCCCTTTTGATGAGAACACTCTTCTCATCACAGTAGGTCAGCTTGTTGCTGGTTTAATTCTCCCTTTGTTCAATCCTGATGATGCTTTTTATTTTGATGTGTTGTCGAACCGTCAAATTCCTTCAAAAAGCTTTATTCGAGGAATCTTCCAATATAGTGGAAATTTCCTTAGACTTCTTCACGAGTGCTGGCTTCGTAGTAAGGGCAAATCAAGTATAAGATTTTATAATCCTTTTGACCCTCCTGTTAGTGACAACTCTTCGTATTACACTCCTGCCAATTTTAGTGTGAAGTGGGGTGATGCTATCCAATCCACAAATTATCTGCCTTGGGGTGTTGGTCCTCGTCGTCTTAGAAATATGAAAATCCCTTCGTTGCTGCATGACTGTGATGATGTTAACTGTACCAAGATCCCTGGTCGTAGTGATATCATTACGATAGAACAAAGAATTAGTCTTGATCATGACCGAAGATAGATGCGTACTCCTCTGAAGCTCGTTGGCCCTTGGTTTGCTGGTTTTAACATTGATGCTTCGAGGGATAGAGTGTCGAGGCTTTTGTCTAAACTTCCCCCGCAGTATCGTAATTATATTGCTTGGACGTCTAACAAAGAATCTTCCACTGTGCCTTAGAAAAGGAAGGCTATGGCTGACAAAGGTGGCGGGTCTACTTCGGGGAAAGAAGTTGATTCTGCTCCGTTGTTGAAGGTATGGTTTTGATTTTGGCTTTTTGTGTTTGTCAGTATTTTCCTCCCAAAGTCATAACTTTGACAATGGTATTTGTTGTCGTAGTCGAGGAGACGTTCTTGGAAGAAAAAGCTTGGTGAAGAAGAGGAGCAGAGTACTGGTGGTAGTTCTCCCAACGAACTATTAGAGGATGATCTTGCTGACGGTGCTGGTAAGGGAAAAGGAGTTGTTTTCAGCTTTGAAGGATAAGATGAAGATTATAGCGATGACGATGATGTCGACAGTGCTTCGTCTAAGCATTCTTATGGGAGAGGTATGGATGATGATGTTGATTCCCGGAAGCGAAAGAGTGATAGTAGCATTGGACGTAGTGGTGATGCTTTTGTTGGTACTGGTTCGGGTAATGTCGATCAGCCTATTGACCTAACCTCCGAGAATGAGAAGAAGAAGAGTAGGGTTGAAGGAAGTATGAGTAGCCCTTTGCAACGTACTCTGTTGGCCAGTTTGCGTGCTTCGTCTTCTAGCTTGGGCACTCCGCTACCTGGCTTCCCTCGTTTTTCTTGGGCCGGTGCTACCCCTCGGGGCCCGGTTGTCACTTCTCCGTTGCCGAGCACCAGTACTTCCTCTGCCGTTCATGTTACTCCTTTTAGTGGTGGTTTGGGTGTTTCCTCGTTGTTCAAGATTGTTCCTTCTGCCTTTGAGGTTGCACCTTCGGCTGGTAAGTCTCCGCTTCTAATGGAATCAGACGAGGTACTGTTTGCACGCTGTTTGAGACCTTCGTCGCATGTTTCTTCTGCGAATGTGTTGTTGGTGAGTCCCGAGGAGAGGTTGCATTTGGAGAAGACCTCGGAGTCTCAAGTGGCAAAGATGCAGGGCTGCTTTCTGGATCTTTCGCATCCTCTTGCTATTGGTCCCGTACCTACATTGGAGAAGGCCATGGAATTAGTAAATCAGCTCTCCGGCTCTCTCCCTGAGTTGAATTTTCACGCGATGAGTTTCATTCCTTGGTGATGTTATCATGATTATTCGTCCTTCCCTTAGATTGTTACTTATCATTTTGCTTTCCGCCCGTAGTTGTCTCTATTCGTGCGGAGTGTTACCCCGTTGCTAAAATTTTATCCAGTTAAGTGTGCGCAACTTGATGCTTATGCTACTCAGATTGTATCTGATCGTGATAACGTTGTTAAGAGTCTGAACGAGGTGAGGTTTTCTCAGCGTAGTACTACTTCGTCTTCGAGGGTGACAAAACTGGAAAAGGAACTGGTAGATCTGAAGAAGTGTTTGAGTGTTGCCCAAGCTGACAAAAAGGAGGCTCAGAAAGCTCGGACTTCGGCTGATGCTGCACTAACCCAGGAGATGAACAAGTCTATAGGTATATACTACCTTCCATTTTTCGTCTGTTTCTTTCCATTTTGCTTGTATGTATATCCTTGGATGGGGGTTGAATGCTCGTTTTCGTTTCCTCTTTCTTAATTCCTCTTTTGAAGTCCTACGTGTCGAACGTGATAAATTCCGTAGTGATCTCTGGTATGTTGAGATAAAGAAGGATAAATACTTAGCCTTTAACCGTGGTCTTGAAAATGAACTAGAAACTTCCCGTACTCATGCTACCGAGATGGTGATAGAGATAGATAATCTTCGGGATTCTCTTGAGTTAAAAGATAAGCTGATTGCGGAGTTGAGAGGGGAGATTAATAAGATGGATCAGCGTGCTACTTTTCAACAGAGGCAATATGCCGATGCCCGACAAGATTTGGTGGAGTTGAGGGCAACGGACGCCGCATAGAGGAATAACTTGTATCTTAAGGTGAAAGAATTGGAATAGAAAGTTAACGGGGCTGGCTCTTCGTCTCCCAACCTGCTCTTGCTACGGTTTCCGCTGTCAGGGAATTTTCTGAACGGGTGCATAGGCTTGATACAATCAATATTTCTTTGAGAGCTAATAACGTTACAATCTTCGCTTAATTCCATGGAAAAGAAGTATGAGAAATTGTCCGAAGAATTCTCCCTGGTTGACTCCCAACGCATAGATGCTGAGCATAATCTTGAAATATCTCAGAGCCATGCCCAAGGTAGCTTAGGGCATGCGCTTTAATTGTCTCCTTATCCTTTTTCCTCCTTGGTTGACTTCTTATAACCTCTTATCATCTTTGCTTGCAGGGTTGGAGGAGCAGATTCATAGGTTGCAGACCCAAGTGGGTAATCTTTCCCAAAGGGTTACAGCAGCTGAAGGCTTGGTTACTGAAAGAAATGCTACCATTGCCTCGTTCGCTCCTCGTGAACAATCCTTGGTGAATGAGTCTAACCAGCTTCGTGAACGACTTCAGGCCCTTGAAGCTAATGTGAATGAACAAGCGAATCTTCGTGCTGAGCATAGGGTTTGCCAGTATGCCCATGAATCTACTGAGTTTACTAATAGTACTTTTGCAGCTGTTGAAGGTCATTTCAATGTTATGTACCCAAATCTTGGGATACGTTTTCCCCGTGCCGAAGTACCCGATGTTTGATCCTTTTACCTTTTCACGGTTGAAGACGAGGATGTCCTCGTGTATTTGCATTAGTAGTTTTCTCTTGGGACGAGGATGGCCTCATCCCTAACTTGTTTTCTTTTGTGTTTCCTTGTTATCATGGGTGTTTAAACTTTTTGCTGGTAGGGCGGTGATGGCTCCGTTCCTTTTTATTGAACTTTTTTGCTGGGTGTGGGTGACAAGGATGGCCTCGCTCACCAGGACACTTTTCTTCTTTACATATCATGTTGTTGTTGAATCTCCGTATTTCTGAATGTTCTCCACAGCTTAAGGCTACCGTTTTAACCCTGAGATAAGTGCGATTACCTCGGGATAGGTGTGTCTACCCCCAAAATTGATAGGATTTTACTCCCCTCAGGTAAGTGTGTTTACCCATGTTTTCTTGCACTGGCCCTACCTTTCGACACCCTTGGCCAGAGGGAATCTAGGATAGCAGTCCGGGAATAGACTTTCCCGCAGTTTACGACGTTTGAGTATCTCTATCATCGGGATTCTTATGTTTCGCCTCATACATATTAAGGAGGATCCTAGAGATAACCTGTGTTCGACAGGTATGCTCCTTGTCTTTGGCAATTAATTTGTTGCGCTTCTTGCTATTTTTTTTATATGGTGTTGCAATCACCCCTAAAAATGTCTATTGTTGGAGATTCCCCTAAAAATGTCTATTATTGTAGTCTGATCGTCTGAAACTTGTTGCCGTCTCTGTATCCACGTGGTATTTTCCTTTGTTGTGATTTTTATATCCTTGTCTTTGTCCTTCGGGCGGCTGGCTCCTTCTATTCTTCGAACACCCTTCTTCGTTTCCTACATTAAAACAAAGTTTCTTTCCATATTAAAATTTATCCGTACACCGTTGGGAATTTCATGTTTTGTCGACATTTTAACACTTCTCCACCAATTTCACGGATCCACCCTTCCCCCAATATTGCATGGTATGGGGTAGATGAATCAATAACAGTAAACTTTGTTTGGGTTTTCACAGGCCCAATTTCTACCTGTAATTTTATTTCTTCTTTAGTCGTCATCGTCGTTCCATAAGCGTTATGGATATACGTCATGGTGGGCCCCATATATTCGTCTCTGAGCCCCATTTGTAGGAAGTGTTTGTAAAACAGGACATTATATGTGCTTCCTTCGTCGATGAGCACCTTCGTGGTGCTCCGTTCATGGATCGCTAGTGTCACCACCAAAGGCGCCGTAGTTGTTGTGTCTCCTTTGTGCTTCACTTTCTTCGGCGTAGATAGGTTCATCGCCTCGTCTGCTGTATCATAATAGCTTTCGCCCATGTTTGGGACAAAATATCTCCGTGGGATAGTCGCATATTCGCTAAATTCTCTTCGTCCTATGTACCCTTCGATGGTATTACGTAAATGTTGAAAATGGTCAGTGTCATGCCCCTGTGTCTGATGATACTCACAGTGATCTTTGTGAAATGCATTCTCCTCCTTTTGCTTCCCCCTCATGGATGGGTAAGCAAAATCGCTTCTTCCACCCTCCTTCGTAGTATCTCCGATGGCCTTTCTGTGAGGACCGTGTATGACGCCTCTGTTGCCCTCCTCTTTCCGCTGGTGCCTTCTTCGCTCTTTGGTTTCTTGGACTTCTTTACTTTTGCTCCTTGCTGGTATTTCTCTGTAGTCCTTCTGTTCTTCGTTTCGTGGCGATTTTGCAGCCATTAGTTGGTGCGCCTTTTTCTTCCTCCTTTTGGGCATGGCTTCTTTTTCTAGTTACGATCAGTTCTCCTTCGTTGGTACCCCCTCCAAGGTGAATACCGAGGCCTAGCTTATGTCAAATTTTAAGCAATGCAAGTTGCTTGGGCATTTTTCCTCCGTTTGGGTTATAACATTATGACTTTGTCCATACCTTTCTTTAGATTTTACCTTCTCTTCGCTCCTGGTCTTCTTATCCTGGCTGCTTCCTTCGTTATTGCGTTGGCTTTTGCCACTTCTTCATTCCATCACGTCTTCTTATGGTAAGCTAATCTCCAAATTCATTGGTTCATACCTCGGGCTGGTGGTTTTCGTCTGATTCATCGGCTTGTTCTTGGCCTTTCTCCTTTCACAGTATAGGGTTTCCTTTAGTGATGCCTCGTTTCCTTCGCTGCTAACGCCTTTATATCCCTTGATTGTTGTGCTTGCCTTATGTTCTCCCAAATCTCTGCTGTATCCCTGAAATTTATGACATGTTGTGCGGAATAGTTCTCTCGCAATGCCTAATAGTAAAGTTGAATTGTTTTTTAAGAAGATGGAATGAGAAGTTCTTGTGGCGTTTGATGATAAAATCCGCTCAAAAACACTTGAAAACATGTCTTTTTCCTTTTGGAACTAATTCGTACACCATAGATTAATCGGCGTATCTTCTTTTTGGTTGGTTACCTTTCGGATTAAGAAATTTTACCCCCTTAGGGTCACTTTTATCCACTAAGAAATGGTGTGAGTCCTTCAGGGTACAAATCCAGTTATCTCAAAAATGCTTATCTTAACGAAAAACAAAGATCACCGGGTGATTTTCAAGATAGATTTATGATGACAAAAATGACAGCTAAGACTAAAAAGATACGCTGAAAACTTCGTCGCCGTGATTATACAAGGGCACTGGTCCCTGTTTCTAGCGCCAAACTGTTGATACTAATTTTCCCATACCATACATCAACCAATTAATAAGTAAAGTAACTGTAATGAGGATTAAACAAGTGGCCTTAGTCTTGCAATACCTCGGACATAACCACGCAGGTAGAAATATCACTGGAGGTATCTAAACTATGTTGGCGTCATTCACAATATCAATACATAGTAAAGGATGCCGACCGGAGTCTGCAATTCATCCAATACATGTATTATGATGGCTTAAATGATCCACAATCATTCACCAGTTCTCAATACTGAAACAATAAATAACACATCGTTGTAACGAGGTTCAGCACATTGTGTGCCTACATCCTCGGAGTAAGCTCTTGTTACTACTGATATTCATACTATTACAATCTCTGGTGGACTAATGGATAGAGAATATTCCTCAGCGTATCCACCTAAAATTTACTCGACCTCCACTCTCTCAGTGGATTGGGGAATTTTTAGTAGTTTATGACAGTTATAGGTTTTTACTACACTTGATTCCTTCTTCATTTGATGTCGCTTGCCAACAGCTGGGTTTCTCGCACCGCTTTGATTGTCCACTCCTGATTCGACACCTCTTCTGCAGAATCTATCTTCGTTATCAAACTTCTTCGATGCTCTTGATGCGCTGGTTCTTATCCTTTGATGACTCACCACCGTTGGTGTATCCATTTGGTGATCGACACGTTTCCCTATCCCTCTGCCGTAGTATAGGCTTTGAGAGGTAACAACTTCAACACGCGTCCTCCATGCTCAGACCTAGCTAGAGTAGGTTCATCATAACCTTCGGTTCCCATCGCTCTGCATGACGTGGTAAAGCGCGTGGAGGATGTATTCAGTACTTCGTCTTCATTTTTCTCCGTGCCCCGGGCCTTAGGCGAGTGACACGTGGCCGTCGATATTTTGGTATTAACAAGTCTTGTGATGCATCATCATCAACAACACTCTTTCCCTTATCCCCTGCAACCTTGTTAACAGAAGCAGGTGGTTGTAGAACATTTGAATCAGCAGCTTATTGAACTGCATCAACATGTAACACTTGTTGAATTACTTCATCTTCAACAATTGTAGGTTGTTGTACAACATTTGAATCAACAGCTTGTTGAACTGCATCAGCATATAACACTTGGAAATTGCTTCATCTTCAACAATTGCAGGTACATAAGGTTGAATATCAGTTTCAGGATTTTTCTTATGTTTATCTACAAAGTAACCATAAAACAGGTTAATATCCTCAACTGTTGAATCAAACAAACCAAAAAAAAAGAGGAAAGATTTCAGTTTACCTTCAAAAGTCATCATCAAAGAAGTTGTTCACAAATTGTCTGACCTGACCTAATTCAAGATCTTCTCCTTCATTGTAAGAACAAACATGGCTTCTATCATCATCAATGGGATGACATTCATCTGCATTTTCATTCTCCAGCTTAATATTTTCATACTCAGCTTCAATTATAGTCTTAACACCCACAATAACAGAACCCTCCTTTGTAGTATCATCAACTTCTAGAAACAACTTCCTCATACTACTCTCTTCATCCTTGTGCATTTGAGATTCAATATTCATCTTTGCCAACCTTGTACTCTTCCTTATTCCAGGTGATTTGTTAAGAGAATACCGTGTACCTTTCTTTACAAGTGTGGAGAAGAAAGTGTTAGATCTCAAAGTGACCATTGAATCATCATCTCACTTTGTTGGCCAATCCAGCACCTGTGTATGTGTTGAACAACTCACATGTTGGTTTGTAATACCAGATGATGATGCACATAGATGACCTATAGGAAGTATAGTACACTGATACTCATGTAGAAATGCACATAACCATCCTCATTAACTTCTGCAACATCCCACATCTTATAGTACTCATTATCATTAGTAATCAATTCAGGTTTATTTTCAGGACTAAACCAAAATATATTTACTGTCTTCAATTCACCCAAATGGTTCTTTTGTTTTATCAACTCAGACAAATAATAATAACCATAAGCATTTGAAAAAGCAGGGGTACCGAAATACTACCAACTTTTCATTTGGGCTCGTGAGTCTTATGGTCAGATCTTGACGATCTCCAAAATCAATATCCAGATCTGTTAACCTGAGTTTAGATCACAAGTGATCAGTCCAACGCAAGACCAGTCTCGGTAAATCCTTTGAATGGATTAGGGACAATAATCAGGTTTATGAATAACGTACGACTTGTGTCGCTATAATTATATAATCAGAGAATATAATGCGGAAGGTAAAGCACACAAGACAGAAGAAGTTTTGTTAACTAGGAAACTGCAATCCAGCAGAAAAACCTCGGGACCTCGTCCAGTTTGAACACCACACGGTATTAACTTTCTATAAACACTAGCCTACTATAAGACTTCGGTCTGGGATGTAGAAGAGACT